>CAOLHI010004625.1:0-160451 GCA_948474755.1 Ctenosaura bakeri | reverse complement strand
CATGCACAAATGTGACGTCACGCCAAGCATCCCATCCCATTATAGTCAGTGGATGCAACATGTGTACAGATGCACTTCTGCAGGCATGCACACAGATCATGTCCATTGACTATAATGGGACATGAGCATTTGCATTTTTTGTTTTACATGGGGGTTCCTGGCATATATGGAGGGCTCACTGTATTCTGAGATTGGGGAGCATCAGTATTTTATTTTAGTAATAGTACTGTGTCGACGGATTGTCAGTATCTCACACAAGTCGAATGACACAAAAACAATTAAAAAGGAGAATCTAAAAAAGATGATGTGGATACATTGGATTGTGTCCAACAATAGCTATGTGTTAGCACAGAGTTTGATAGCCGGTTTCTTCTTGAGAGCTGCTTGCAGGAGTGAGTTGAGGGCCAGTTATAGGAGTTGGCTGGAGACAGGAGTAGCTGCAGCTGTGTTGGTAGAGCATGTGGTCAGGTGCCCTCCCCTCCCACAGTTCCAGAGTGCCTTCTAGTACCAGGGCAAGGAAAACACAGGGGGGATAAAGGATAACTGCATTCTTTGATTTGTACAGTAGGAAGCACTGTCCACTGAGGCAAAACCCTTATATGATGCAGAGTAGAATAGTTCAGACTGTTTTTAGTGAATGTATATCTTGTGCCTGCTAAAATTCTAACAGTAGAACCAAAGGAAGCACAGCCGTTTGTTTTAAAGGATACATATGTGAAGCTTCTGCTTTTGCTCCACTAATCTGAATGTTTAATTTGTGTTGTAGGTAGAAGACAGAGTGTCTGAAAAAATGAAGTCTGTTTCTCAGTTCTCTTCACCAAGGTACATGAAATTCCAGGTGACCTATTCACATTCCCTCACCCCACTGCTCCCACATTGGTTGCTAATGGTGGATTTGTTACCACATTAGTGTGAAATCCAAAAGGGTATCTTAGAAAATTTGAGGTTCTTTCTTGCTGTGTAAGCAGAAATATTTACAGTTTTCTTCAAAGAGCATTTCAGTAGCAAAATTACCAAAGTGAAAATGAAATTTTAAAGGCGAGAGGAAGCTTGTTCTTTAGGAATAGCGTCTCTCTCTGCTAGTAAATACTGAGAAAGCATTTTAAAGAATGGTTACTAGGAACCAGCTTGGATCAGAGACAGCACTAGCATTTGGTGAGTTGATGTTTGCTGAAGATAGATAGGAGGTTGAGTATGGACTTTTAGTATAAGCAGAAGCATTACCTAAGCTGAGCTCCACTCAGAAGGTTCCATTTAGAAGAGTGCAGGAAGCTATTTTTGCTGATTTGCACTGTCTCTATAGCTCCCGGCACCACTTCTTTCCTGTCCTGAAGAGTCCCCCACCCCACTGCAGCAGATTTCAGAGAAGGCATTGGGAAAACATCAGGAAGAGTGAATTGATAATAATCTGCACCTCTTCCATTCTTCCAGCCAAGTACACCACTCAGTCAGAACCTTTGCATGGTTGGAAAAAGTCTTTCCACCCACAGGAGCACACGATGGATCCAACACAATTTTTCAAAGTGTAATGAAATGGAAGAATAAGCCCTGGGGCATGGGCATGGGCACACATACATGGACACACACACACACACGAGACTTTCTTATTCAAATTAATGACGGATTTCAGAAGAAGCCTGTATGTGGTGACAGTTTGAATAATATTTATCCTGCCACCCAAAAAGAATACTCATGTGAAATAAGAAGGGTATGGATCTGGTAGTCTGAAAGCTGTCATAGGTATAACCCTGTTGGCAAGGTCTGTTGCTCATATCACGTGAGAGAGTCAGTATACAGGCCTAACCAAGGACACACTAAATCTGCCACATTAGCTAGCCCGCAATACCTCAACTTCTTAGACCAATCTGTGCCTGTGGCTCCTGCATTTGTACCTCCTGGTCATCACCAGTGTGGTCATGACATTGAAATTATCTGGTTGCTTCTTCACAAGAAGTTGCCATTAACATGGCTTCCCACCAGCTTTTCCCTCACACAACAGGTATCCTGACCAACCCACCCCTGCTTTCACTAAATGTTATGTGATGTTCTCCACTTCCTCAGTAAATCTCTTGGATTTCCTGCCAAGCATCAGACCTATCAGTCCTGATAGTTTCGCTTCCTCTCACCCACAGAGGTGATGTGAATATACATACATAATATATATACATCTTGCTTGGTGGAAGTTGCAACAGGACTTTCTGCCATCAGGTCACACTTTTGTCTTATCAAGGACAGACACCCCTTTAAAGGCAAAGGCATCAGCATAAAATAGTAGGTGTTTTCTTAAACACAGGAGATATACAATAGGCAAAATGTAAAATCACTTAATCATAGGTGTACTTGAACTTTTCCCATTAGAAATCTAGAATTAATGTAAATCTAAAGGCTTGTAGAAGTCAATGAAGTTTTTCAAACTAAAGGCCAAAATTCTGACCCATCTGTAGGAACTTCTGTTAAGGATAATCAGGACTCAGTCTCAAGACCCCTGAAATGTTGCTGCTTGCGGACCTGTGTCAGATAGCACTGGTTAAATATGTGGGGGATGTATTTAACAAATGGTGTTGGATGTCCTGCATAATAAAGTAAGCACAATAGAAACAAGATGTAGTTTGAAAGATCTTGGCAATTGGTTATTCCTTCTTCCCGATGAATTTTGGCTAATGTCATTCTCTTAAAGGAGCTAAAGGTCTCCAGCAGGTAAATCTTAGTAACCTCACCAAACTATATTTTTAAAAAATTAGTGGGGGATTAATAATGCTTAAGACAGTATCTCAGTTCATCTATATGCATGGACTAAATATGTGCACCAGAGTGTGTCGGCTGGGCTTTTCTTTATGGTTCTGCTCCAGTACCCATGCATTCAGCTTGACATCTGAAAAGGGATGCCTACTTACCTTCTGTATATTTAGTCTCCGCATGAGATCTGTATGAAATCATGGCACCTTCTGTGTATGGCACAGTTGCTGATTTTGAAATTTCTTCTTCACCCCCTTTATGGCTTAGGGTGACTTCTCCAGGCTCTGTGCAGTCCCCAGCAGTAAGAAGAATCCAAGCAGAGTAAGTAACTTTTCTATTTCAACATTAGAGCTTCAGAAAAATAAAAATCTATAATTGTAAAGATAATTGACAGAATTCTGTATGGCCATTACATACTACATAGTGTGGTACCTAGAGTGTCACCTAGTGGATTCTGGTCAGAAACCCCTCCCAACCCCACTTACTAGTAAGCAGCTGCTGGAATTGACACGGGTCAGTCCCCTTGTCAATCAAGGATCAGCTTCCTGATGTTCCCACCCCCTCCCATGAGCAATCTGGTGCAACAGGCAGATAAAGGATCCTTTTGCAAATCCCCCTCACACTGGAGATTGCTTGCACAAGGTGAGGGAGGGGGGATGTCAGGCAGCCACTTCTCAATCAGTAGGATAATGTATCACCATCAATCCCGGCATTTGCTCACTGGTAAATGCAGTTTAGGAAACTTTTACAGTCACTATGTAGCTTCTGCTTTAGAAGCTATGTAGCAATTGTGTTTATGTAGCAGGTATGAATGTATAACTAGCTTACATGTTTGTAACTGCCCAACAGGATTCCAGCTAGTCTGTGATACTAAAGGCACCTGAAACTTGACATGGTTACTAAGGGGACTCTAAGGGCCTTTCCACATTGCACTGTTACAGTGCTATTATTCCATTTTTCAACAACCTGTGGAATTCTGTGGTTTGTAGTATACAGAGGCCAAAGAGCTCTCTGGCTGAGAATTCTAAATGTTCCTCCCTAAACAGCAAACCCCAGGATTCCATAGGATATTGAAAGTGGAATAATAACACTGTAAGAGTGTAGTGCAGAAAGGCCCTAAGAGCATGCACTTCTGAGTTACAGTACTTTGTTTTCAAATGGATCGGTTAATTCTAGTTCAGTAAAATCTGGCTGTAGCTTGCAGTACCATTTTCAATCCATAGGTAGCAGACTTTCCAAAGCTACTCCAGCAAAACTGCAGACAAGTTTAGAATGTTCGTGTCTCCAGAGGGTCTCTGAGAGCTCCATGTGGTGTTTCCTTCTGTGGGGCCCTCAGTTTTGAACAGTTAATAAGAGAAAATGACAAGGTCCTGCTTCCTGATCAAGTGAGTCACTGAGTAGAGTGAGCAGCGTGAAAGGTTCAACAGACCAAAGAGAAAGATTAAAAGAAGGGGGATGTGAAAAAAGAGAAAAGGGAAGAAGCATGACAGTAAGCATTGAAGTAGCTTGTAACCATGGTGGTGGTGGTGGTGGTGGTTTGCCTTCAAATCATTTCTGATTTATGGCAACCCACAGGCAACCCTATCATGGGCTTTTCTTGGAAGAATTTGTTCAGAGGGGGATTGCCTTTTGCCTTCCTCTGAGGCTGAGGGGATGTGACTTGCCCAAGGTCACCCAGTGGGTTTCCATGGACATGTGAGGACTTGCACTCGAGTTTTCAGAGTCATAGTCTAACACTCAGACTACTACAACAGACTGACTTGGTAACCTAGGTCCTAATTACTAATGCTTAAATTATAAAGCAAGGAAGGTATCAATGTGCAGTCTGATAGGGGATGGGCAGCTTGTGGATTTCCAGATGTTGTAGACAGCAGTTTTAATCAACTCTGTCTAAACATAGCCAGTGGTGGAAGACGATGGGTATTGCAGTTCTACAACATTTGGAGGGCCACAAGTTGTCCATGACTGCTTTAAGTGTTTCCGTGTTGCAAGCATGTTGCTGTAGATGTAGTATATCTTGACCTCAGTAAGGCCTTTGACAAAGTTCCACATAACATTGTTGCAAAGAAGCTAGTAAAATGCGGGCTAGACAGGGCTGCTGTTAGGTGGATTGGTAATTGGTTGACTGACTGTACCCAAAGGGTGATCACCAAGGGCTGCTTTTCATCCTGGAGAGAGGTGACTAGTGGGGTGCCACAGGGTTCTGTCCTGGGTCCAGTGCTGTTTGACATCTTCATCAATGACCTGGATGAAGGAGTGGAGGGCATCCTGATCAAATTTGCAGATGATACCAAACTGGGAGGGGTTGCTAATACACCAGAGGATAGGATCAAATTTTAATACGACCTTGACAGATTGGAGAGCTAGGCCAAAACTAACAAAATGAATATGAATAGAGAGAAATGTAGGGTCCTGCACTTTGGCAGAAAAAATGACAGTCACAAGTATAGAATGGGGGACATGTGGCTGGACAGCAGTACGTGTAAAAGGGATCTCGGAATCTTGGTAGATCACAAGCTGAACATGAGTCAGCAGTGTGACGCGGCAGCCAAGAAAGCCAACACGATTCTTGGTTGCATCAGTAGGAGTATGGTGTCTAGATCAAGGGAGGTAATGGTACCACTTTATTCTGCATTGGTTAGGCCTCATTTGGAATACTGTGTCCAGTTCTGGGCACCTCAATTCAAGAAAGATGTCGACAAGCTGGAACGTGTCCAGAGGAGGGCGACCAAAATGGTGAAGGGTCTGGAAGCCATGCCCTGTGAAGAACGGCTTAGGGAGCTAAGTATGTTTAGTCTGCAGAAGAGAAGGTTAAGAGGGAACATGATAGCCATGTTTAAATATTTGAAGGGATGTCATGTTGAGGAGGTTGAGGAGGGAGCAGGCTTGTTCTCTACCGCTTCAGAGACTAGGACAGGAGCAATGGATTCAAGCTGCAGGAAAGGAGATTCCACTTGAACCTCAGGAGGAACTTCCTGACGGTCAGAGCTGTCCGCCAGTGGAATATGCTGCCTCGGAGTGTGGTTGAGTCTCCTTCTTTGGAGGTTTTTAAGCAGAGGCTGGATGGCCATCTGTTGGGACTGCTTTGATGGTTGTTCCTGCATAGCAGGGGGTTGGACTGGATGACCCCTGTGGTCTCTTCCAACACTATGATTGAACAGGTTGCTTACCTGTAATTGTGGTTCTTCGAGTGGTCATCTGTGCCATCATATACTAGGAGCTTTAGCGCCTGCGCGGTAGCGTTCGGAAACTTCTAGAGCTCGTTCGCTTGGCGGGAACCCCTCCCCCATGCCGGTACTGCGCATGCTCCTCCCGCCGAGCAACGGTCTCTCCTCAGTTCTGTTGTCCGCCGTAGAACCTACAGGGACCTGAGAAAGAGGGGAGGAAAGGGCGGGTGTGTATGATGGCACAGATGACCACTCGAAGAACCACAGTTACAGGTAAGCAACCTGTTCTTCTTCTTCGTGGTCTCTGTGCCTTCATACACTAGGAGACTGTGTAGCTTACCGGTCGGATGGCGGGTCAGGTCCTACAGCACGGAAGCCAGCACCTCACGTCCGAACCGAGTATCTCTGCGCGACCGGCAGTCGAGCCTGTAGTGGCGCACAAAGGTCGATGGTTGGGACCAGGTTGCCACACGGCAGAGTTCGTGCAGGTCAACTCCTCGCAGGAGGGCCACAGAAGTAGCCACAGCTCTGGTGGAGTGGGCTCGAAGCAGGGCTGGTGGAGGCTTCCTCGCGAGCTCGTACGCCAGCTGTATAGTCTGTACCACCCACTTGGAAAAGCGCTGGGTGGACACCTTGTGGCCCTTCCGACGTCGCCCATAGCAAACGAAGAGATGCGGCGTCTGTCGGAAGGAAGCAGTTCTGTCCTTGTAGAAGGCCAAGGCCCGACGCACGTCCAGGGAGTGAAGGGACCGCTCCAACGGTGTCGTCGGGTTCGGGAAGAAGGCAGGCAGGATGATGTCCTGGTTGAGATGGAAACTGGACACCACCTTAGGCAGGAAAGAGATGTCAGGTCTCAGAACCACCTTGTCTCTGTGGAAGACCATGAAGGGCTCATCGGATCAAAGAGCTGTGATCTCACCCGCTCGCCTTGCTGAGGTCACCGCTACCAGGAAGGCCGTTTTCAAGGTTAGAAGCCTGTCATCCGAGGTCGCCATCAGCTCGAAGGGCGGTTTCGTCAACTGCGAGAGCACCAACGAGAGGGACCACGGCGGTAGCGGCGGCGATACCGGCAGGTAAAGATGTTGAAGTCCTTTCAGGAACCGCTTAACGGTATCGTTCCTGAAGAAGGCCGATGCCGCCGATCGTGGCGGCTGGTATGCCACGATCGTGGAGAGGTAAACTCTTAGGGATGGAAACACCAGGCCCTGTTGCCGGAGATGAAGGAGGAAGTGCAGGACGGTAGAGAGTCCAGCAGGCGATACCGGCTCACTCCTCTCATTAGCAAAGGTCAGGAAGCGTCGCCACTTGTATTGGTAGTTGCGACGGGTGGATTCCTTCCTGGCCGCGACGAGGACGGTACCAAGCACGGGATCGTCTAGTGCGATATCCTCCAGGCATGGAGGGCCAGGTGTGTCAGGTCCGGATGGAGGACTCGGCCGCTGGAGTGGGAGAGCAAGCCCGGCGTTGGTGGTAGCCGGAGCAGGTCGCCTCGTGCAGCCCGTAGCAGGGGTGTGAACCAGTGCTGCCTCGGCCAGTATGGGGCTACCAGGATTGTGTCGGCTCGGTCGGCGAGGATCTTCGATATCGTCCGGCCGAGCAGAGGGAACGGCGGGAACGCATAGAGGAGTTCCCCGGTCCATGGAAACTGGAACGCGTCTCCGATGGACGTGCGATCGTGGCCCGCTCTCGAACAGAATCGGCGGCACTTCGCGTTTTCCCTGGTCGCGAAGAGGTCGATCGACGGTTCACCCCAGCGGTCCCGAATCAGTCTGAACGCCTCTCCGGAGAGAGACCATTCGTGATGGGATGAGGTGTCCCTGCTGAGGGCGTCTGCCGTGGTGTTCTCCTGCCCGGCCACGTGAACCGCCACGGGATGCGTGTGCAGGCGAATGCACCAGTCCCACAGGTGGAGGGCGATGTTGAGCAGCGTCGTGGAATGAGTCCCTCCTTGTCTGTTGATGTAACAGGCGGCGGTGGTATTGTCCGTCAGGACCAGGACTGTGCGTCCCGCGACAACGTGGCGGAACGCTCGTAGTACCTTCGAGACGGCGAGCAGCTCTAGCGCGTTGATATGGAGAGCGGTCTCGTTGTCGGTCCATCTGTCGCGGACTTTGAGATCGCCGCAGTGGGCACCCTATCCGTACAGGGAGGCGTCGGTCGTTACCTTCACTTTCAGTGTTGGCTGCTGGAAAGGCACCCCGGACATCAGATTGTCTTGGGATTGCCACCATCGGAGGGATGAGCGCACTTCCTCCGGCAGTCGCAGTCGGATGGTCTGTTCGTCTCGCAGGGGGTCGAATATGCGGACGAACCAGTGTTGGAGAGGTCTTGCCCTCAGTCTGGTGAGATAGGTCACAGCGGTTGTCGTGGCCATGTAGCCGAGGAGCTGCTGGACGCTTCTCGCAGACAACATCGGGGCCGTGTAGGCGTGAGCGGCGGCCTGGATCAGGGTTTGAGCCCGAGTCTCTGGCAGGTACACCCTGGCGGAGGTGGAGTCGAGAGTAGCGCCAATGAAGTCCAACATCCTCGCCGGCTCGAGGTGGGACTTCTTCGGATTGTCTTGTAGCCCAAGACGGGTCAGGAGGGACAACGTCATGTGGACGTCGTGGTAAAGTCTCTGTTTGCAGGACGCCACCAACAGCCAATCGTCAAGGTAAGGGTACACGGAAGCACCTTTCGTCCGCAGGAAGGATACCACTGGGGCCATGCATTTGGTGAAGACCCTTGGGGCAGTTGAGAGTCCGAACGGCAGCACCTTGTGCTGGTAGCAGGTGTTGTCAACTGCGAAGCGGAGGTACCGTCTGTGCTGCGGGCGAATGGCGATGTGGAAGTAGGCATCTCGGAGATCGATGGATGCGAACCAGTCCCTTCGATGGAGGAAGGGCAGGATCGGCGGTATCGTGACCATCTTGAACCTCTTGGGGTGGATGTAGTAGTTCACCCCTCTGAGGTCGAGGATCGGCTGGAGGGTACCGTCGGCTTTCGGTACCGTGAAGTACCGGGAGAAGAAGCCGGTGGTCTTGGCTTCTGGCGAGAGCCGCTCGATCGCTCCTTTTTGAAGGAGGGACTGGATCTCTTCCAGGAGGACCGGGCTCGACGGGGTGGAGTAGTAGATGCCTCGAGGTGGAATATCGTGAAACTCGATGGCGTAGCCAAGACGGACGATGGAAAGCACCCAAGAGTCCGTAGTGACATGTTGCCACTCCAAAAGGTGTCGAGCTAGAGTCGGTCGGTCTCCGAGGGCTGGTGGAAGGCTGAAGAGTGGATGTTGGGAAGGCCTGCCAGACAGGTCAAAACCGAGACTTCGCGTCCGAGGAGGACTTCTTGGAGGAAGCCGGACGGCGTCTAAAAGTACGTCTGGCGGACGAGCCAGAGGACGGTCTCGACTGACCGGACTGGGCCGAGCGCTGGAACGACGAGGTAGACGATCGTCGCCAGGATGGGCGGAAGGTGGAAGGCCTGCGGGCTTGCGTGGCCGGCTGGAGCCCAATCTTTTTGGCGGTCAACCTCGCCTTAACTAAATTGTCCAACGCCTGGTTGGTGGTGGAGTTGAAGAGGCCCTCACCGTCGAAGGGGAGATCTTCGATCCTCCTTTGGGTGTCCTCTTGGATGTCGGCTGGTCTGAGCCAGGCATGTCGGCGCAAGCCGATGGATCCCGCCATGACCCGGGAGGCGTGCCGAGAGGAGGCCATCTGCTGCCGGGCGATGGATATGGCCTCATTGAAGATGTCCGAGGCAGCCTGGCGGATGTCATCCGGTACCGTCTCCATCGCCGGTTGAAGACGGTCGAGTACCTTTTTCAGGTATGCAGCGAGGCAAGCCTGAGTGTTGGACAACCTAATATGCAAAGAGGCGGCAGAATAAAACCTTCTTGCGTAGGCGTCCAACTTCCTGCCTTCTTTATCCGGCGGAGTGGTGTGTTGTCTGCCGGTGCCTTTTGTTTGTGCTGACTCGACCACCACAGAGTTCGGTGCAGGGTGGTTGAAGAGATAACTCACGTTATCCTTCTGCACCCTGTACAGGTGCTCCAAACGCTGCGGTATCAGCTGTGCCGAGGCCGGTCTGTCCCATGCGGACTTAACAACTTTAGCAATCCGGGGCAGAAGAGGCAGCGGGGCCGCGGCAGGTTGCTTCCCCTCGAAGATGGAGAAGATGGGATCGTCATCCTCCGGCTCCGCATCGGCAATCTTAAGGCCAAGGGTAGAGGCCATGCGAAGCAGCATTGCAGAGAACTGGTGGACGTCCTCTGGAGCTGAATCTGGGATCGGCTCCCTGAATCCCAGCGGAGGAGACTTCTGGGAGGCCACGTCCGAGGCCTCTGACTCGGCGCTCGAGTCGTAAGACTCCGAGCTCGGTGAGTCTTCTCGCCGCTCACTTTCTGGCTCCTTTACCGCCGTTGCGGGTGCAGCCTTCTTGGGCTTCTCCGTAGCCGGGACGGTGGAAGTGGCAGCATCACGCTTCGGCTGGCTCACCACAGACTTCACCTTCCTGGTGGTGACCGGCGTAGTCTGACAGGCCGTGGTGGTCGCAGGGCGCGTTGCCGTAACCGTAACCCTGGGAGGCGGCGATACCGCTCGGTATTGAGGTGAAGGCTCTCTCGCCCTATGGTATCGAGGCAAGAGAGAGCGGCTGAAGGAGCGGTGGTCCGACGGCGAACGGCTTCGGTGCCGACGGTACCGAGAGTCGTCTCTTTGAGGTGAGCGTGAGTCACGCTGTCTCCGAGGTGACTGGGACCTCCGGAAGGTCTCCCAGCGTCTTGGGTCACGATGGTACCGATCCCGGCACGATGGAGAATGTGACCGGTAAGAAGCCGGGCGCGCTCTCCACTCAGATTCCCTCGCGTACCTGGCCACGTAGGACCCCAAGGTATATCTGGAGGCAGACGAGCCAGGTTGTTCCTCTCTTGTCTCCCTAGGAGGCGGCGAGGCCACCGGACGCTCCAAAGAGCGGGACCGGGACCTGAATGAAGTAGAACGCCGCTCCAGAGAAGCAGAGGGCTCTCTCTGCTGCAGGTCGGCCGACCTGTGACGGCTGGAAGGGCGGTGGTGCTCCTCCACCAGGGTTGGAGGGTCTACCACAGGCGAGTCCGGGCGTTGTTGGGGAACGTCCTCGATCTCATCGTCCGAGAGATCGACGGACTCGCCTAGCCCTTTGGAAGGCTGCAGAGTCGGAGTAGGAGTGGGAGGTTGAACGTCCCCAGCCGGGGAGCGCTTCTTCTCCTTCCTCTTCTTCTTCTTCTTCTCTTTGCCCTTGTCTCCGTCCGGAGCAGGGCGCTTTTTAGTAGTCGTCTCCTTAACGGAAGCCTCAGCCTTCCTCGTCGTCGAGGATCCTTTTGCTGACTTGGCAGCCGCCGACAGCTTCGGGATCCTCGGTAACGCCGATATAGGCGTTCTCGCCGGTACCGAGCCTGATACCGACGAGGTGGACGGAACGGCAGCCGCCGATACCGTCGATGGCGTGGTCGTCTTCTTTTTGGCCATCTTGGAAACGGAGGTTTCGTCGATTGCCCTCAAAGACTGCTCCCAACAGTAGGATTTGAGTCTCGCGGACCTGTTGCGGAGAGTCTGGGGAGTAAAATCCCGGCAAATTGGGCAAGTCCGAGTGTTGTGGGACTCACCCAAGCAGAAGAGATACTCCCTATGGCCGTCGTTGAGGGCAACTTTGCGCCCACAGGACACGCACTTCTTGAAGAGCGCGGACATAAGACGAACGCCGAGCAAGAAAAAGTCCGAAAAACACCAAATCTGAGGGGAAGTCCGAGGGAGCTGTCAGAAACAGTCCAAAAGTCCGAAAACCGTGAAAAACAGCAAGCCAAGCAAGAAAATCGAGGAACAAGCCGAAGAACCTTCCGTACGCGACGGCGGACGAGAAAGAACTGAGGAGAGACCATTGCTCAGCGGGAGGAGCATGTGCAGTACCGGCGTGGGGGAGGGGTTCCCACCAAGCGAACGAGCTCTAGAAGTTTCCGAACGCTACCGCGCAGGCACTAAAGCTCCTAGTGTATGAAGGCACAGAGACCACGAAGAACAACTATGATTCCAAGCCTTTTGTCACCAGGAGTTCTTGGTGCTGCTCCTTTTCTCTTGCTTTTCCCTCTTCTTTCTTCTCCCTTCAGTCTCTTTTTGATGCACAGAACAACAGGAGGTACTTTTTAATTAGGGCTCACACTTGGTTTAAGGACACAGGAGATCCCAAACCCTCAACATCCCTACCTGGGTGACTGATTTAAACAGTGCTTACTCTGACTCAGATTTATATCTTAATTCTTTTCCTTTTATTTTATTTCATTTCCTTCCTACACTTTGAGGACGCAAAGCTGCATCACTTTCTGTAAGACAGACATACCCATAAGACAACAGATAAGGAGGTGGGAGCCTATTCAATTGCCTCTCCATATGTTGTACAGAGATATCGCCAGGAAATACACACGTGTCACTGCATCACTTGTGGTTTTGCGTGCACACATACACATTTTTTTGCAAGATGGAACTTATATCATGGAGCATAGCTGTGGGTTATGTGTCACCTGTTTCTTGTAAAGATGGAAGTGCGCCTGCTCCTTCACCACATGGAAAAGATTGTCACCATGGGACCACATAAGCCACACACTTTAGGCTGAATGAGTGAAATGGTGTTGAGAGGGCTGCCCTAGATCAGCTTTGCCATTGACCTGTGGTAGCTTAAGAAAACAAGAACAGCCATGTTGGATTAGATGAAAGACCTGCCTTGTCCAGTATTCTGTTCTCGTAATGGCCAATCGGCTGCCTATGGCAGTGGTTCCCAAACTTTGGTCCTTCAGATTTTTGGACTTCACCTCCCAGAAGCTCCCACCAGGTTGGCCAACAGTCAGCAACTCTGGGAGCTGAAGTCAAAAACATATGGAGGACCAAAGTTTGGGAACCACTGGTCTATGGGAAGCCTGCAAGCGGGATGCAGTATAGCATCCTTTTGCCTGTGTTCACCAGCAAATCGTACTGAAGGCTATGCTGCCTGTAGTATTGGATGTAACTTGTCTAACTACTAACCATTTATAGTCTCATCCTTCAGATCATCAGGTGGTGGTTTTCTGTCTCTTTTGCTCTTCAGACTCATGTCGTGGTTGGGAAAATTGTTCCCTAAGTCTGTAGGGAGGAAAATCTGAAGGCATTCCACAGTCCATTGAAGGTGCAATAGGAATGCAGCTCTTTCCTGTGTATTAAAAGTACTAACAGAATATCTGAACAGAATTCCAAGTAGCTGGAAGCTTTCCAAATCTAAGTGATTAATTGCTGAATGCAAAACAATGTGTGCCAGAGCTGTTCAAGGTGTTTGTGATGCTTAACACTGTTCACTCAAGGCAACTCTTTGAGAGACATCACTGTTTTTATAGAAGGAAATTTAGCAGCACATTAACAGATTTGCATGCTGATGGCTGATTACTTCTATTAAGTGTTTTGCATGTAGTACATTAGTTTGCATCCGCACGCTACTGTTTAGACATCTGAACCATTAAATTATTTTCCTGTTACTTGAAGTGTGTTGTCTTGTTTCATTAGATGTGCTTTAAAAAAAAATTAATAAAAGAGGTAGAGGTAAAAAGAAATGTTATTTTAGGCCCCATGCCAGGTACACACAACAAAGTGTTCACAACTCAAGGCTATGTGATAATGTACTTTTCTTTCAATATTGCAGTGAAAATGGAAATGTGTGCCCCCATCCATATTTTTATTGGTTGTTTATACCCCACTCTTTCCCAAAAGGTTAAGTCAGGAGGTATTGCCTAAACTGTGTGCTGGGGCAGTGCAATTGTGTTTCATTGTGTGTACACAAGTGCACATGGAAACCTTTCTGTGCATCCATCTTCCATATTGCTGGGATATTCACTATGTATATGGAGCTAGGCAAATACTTCAGATGTATTATGGCTTAACCTCTATTTTTAGTCTTGATTACAGTAGACTCATTGAATCAGTGGATTTACCTAAGTGTTGACTCACTATTCAGCAATTGATTCAATAGGTCTACTTGAGGTAGGACTAACAGGATTTTGACCTCTGCCTGCCACTACAAACAGAATCAAATTAAAATAGGAAGGAGATGGGAAGATCAGGTACAACAGGTCCATTTTAAAGAGATCTGTTCAGCTTTGCTAGCCTGCAAGGTATTAGCCCACTTATCTTCATTTATCATTTATGGTGTAAAGCGAGTGGAGGAGGTAACTAGTATAAGATTTTCCTGATAATTTGCCTGCATTCAGGGTGGCCCAGCAAGTGGCTGTTACAAGACAGGAGTCATGTGTGAATTGGTCCTTTAGTTAGTAGATCACTTCCATGTGTCTGACAC
Source organism: Ctenosaura bakeri (assembly GCA_948474755.1). NCBI lineage: Eukaryota > Metazoa > Chordata > Lepidosauria > Squamata > Iguanidae > Ctenosaura > Ctenosaura bakeri. Next base: position 146,226 of record CAOLHI010004625.1, on the reverse strand, counting down.
ATTATATAACATAGATTCTCCAGATCAGGAAACAGATACTCTTGCACTTATCTGCTCATCTAAATTGGAGCATAATGGAGAGAGAACTGAAATTGATCTTCTTCACTGGTATGTTGATCAGTTAAAGCTTGAGCACAGAAGTAGAACACTCCATCTCACTTATAGTACAGTTAATCCCACTTCTGGGCTCTGTTTGGAGGAAAGGAAAAATTAGCTGCTTGATTATAGAACTCTTAAATTATAATCGTATACATATATATCTGCAAGTAAGTCTTACCAGATTCATTAGGGTTTTCTTCTAAGTAGATGTATATAGGATTATATTGCTGATTAATTATAGGGGGTTTCATTGCTTAATCTATGATGTGTGTGTGTGACTAAGAATAGTTATTTTAGAATAAAAGGATACACTTTTAGACAATGCATGTGTGTGTTATAACAAGCATCACCAGACATTCCTTCATGTGAGGAAGGAAGAGGAATGCCTTTCTTAAGATTATTCTTGCCATCTGTAGTTTTTCTAGGCTCATTGACTTAAAAAATACAGCCTGGCATCCTGTTGGAGAGTTACAAATTCATAACCATCATAGTTATGTGGCTACACAGAAACTCCTGGTCTGACCCCCCCCATCCACATTTACTGGGATCTGCCATTGCGAATGACATGAGTCCGTTCCCCTGTCACTTGGGAAACAGGTGACTTGAATTCCAACCCGTTCCCGTAAGCAATCATGGGTGTGACAGACAGAATCAGGGTCCCTGTCACAATTCCCCCTGCTGGCTTCCAGTATTGTGCTGGAGAAAGAGAGAGCCGAAGATAACTCCCTGTGCATTTCTTTCCCTGAGGCCACCCAAGCTCCCTGAAAATGCTACAGAGAGAGTGGAGGGCCCCTTCAGAATCATGGGCTGAACTATTAGTGACTAAGGGGAGAGAAGAATCCTCCCCCAAAAATACATGGAGTTACTTAGTGTCGCCAGAGTTCCTGCTTGTGTAAGGTGCCTCCAGCTCATTTGGAGGATTTCCCTCTTCATACCTCCCATGCCGTCACAGCAAATCCTGGTTCAGGAGTATTTCCCAATCCATTAGGGTAGGAGCTCTTCAGGCTGCAATTAAGGAGGTGGGGGGTCAGATTCCTTGAGTTCACTTCTGCCAGCATGACACTGATTTGCCAAGCTTGCTGCTATGGTTCATTTCCCAGGATTCAAGATTTTGCTACAATAGCTCCACGCAGCAGCTGTTATGTGGTGGGGAGTGTGTGAGTAGGATCAGAGAAGTGTTAGGGCTGTGACTCATAGACAGAGTCAGACTGATAACATCTTCCAATGAGATCCACCAAGTTCATGGCCAGACGTTTCTCCAGTGCCCCATGCTCACCACCAGTTGTGGAATGGCTCTTCAGTGGAGCTGCTGCAGCAAAACCATGAGTTTGGGGAAGCTTTGGTCATTGCAAAGGGGAGAAGAGAAAGAAAGAAAGAGAGAGAGAGAGAGACATATTTAAGCACTGAGTGGATTTATGCTTGCATTTGTCACTAACAGGAAGCCTGTCAGCCAATATCTCCTTCAGTATTTTGATGCAGCTGATTTTAAAGCTTAACAGATGTGTTTTGTTTCTAGCGATTAACGTTTGTCTGGTCTCCAGCCTAAACTATTTATTCATGACTTGCTTCTATCTAGCTAACCATTTGTGTGATAAATAACTTTGCTTGTAGACTAAAAGTAGATATTCTGTCCTCTGTACAGGGAAGAAGAACTTTTGTATTTAAGCTTCATCCAGGACATAACAGATGAGATTCTCAAACTTGGACTGTTTTCCAACAGGTTACTTATATCTGAAGTTCTTTAATTTTGAATTGTTTTATTGAAGGTATGCATGTGTTACATGTAGTTGGGAGCTGAAATGAGCCCACCAAGAAAATTTTCTAACAAGTAGGTTGATACTTGTATGGGAGGCTGCGAGCCAATACCAGGGGCTGTATAATGATAGAGCTGGAAGAGATCACAAGTGACGTGTGTGTGTGTAACATACATACATACTTAGATACATACATATATAAATGAATAAGATCTTCAACATTGCTTTAGTTAGCTGCAACTAGAAGATTTGTGAGCAGTTGTTACTCCATTTTAGAAATACATTAGTGTTTGTGGGAGAGAGGATACAAATATAGGCAACATATTGAAATGCTTTGAAAATAAAGGTGAATTCATAATGCTGCTTTTGTTTGGCTGCCAGTGCTGGGAGGAGAAATATGGCAGCCATAAAGTTAGGAAGTTAGTTCATGATTGGGTTTGCTTCTTTCTTCATCTTCTGGGTCATCTCCAAAATATCCCAGTCAACACATAGAAAACAGGAGTTATAAAAGCATTATAAAAGAATTGTAACAATAATGAGAAAATTCACAGCAGCACGAACCTGCAATGGGTACCTATAAACACAGCACACAGTAAGGGGTGCTGGATGCAGAATTGTTTCTGCCAATACCCACATAATCTAACTCAGTGGTTAAGATCTATTTAGGGGAGGCCTTTCCTTGGAGGTGAGATGGGCAGATACCAGGAATGGATCCATCTTGTTCCCTGCTTATGGAATCTTCTCTCTTGAACAGTCTGCTAGGTTTCACAAGTACTAATATTTACATACCAACTTAGAATGTTGGCTTTTCTTTTCATACAAACCTGCCAGAGCTTTAAAATCTGTAGAGGAAGGCTTTCTCTCAGTCCTGCCACCATTGCAGGCTTGTTTGGTGAGGATACAAGAGAGAGCCTTCTCAGTGGCTCCTCTCAGTGGCTGCACTCACCCTCTGGAACTCCCTTCCACAGGAAGTTATGCAGGCCCCCTCCTTGCTTTTCTTTCGCCAGCAAAGACCTTTTTGTTTAAGGAAGCTTTTAGTGTATAAGCCGGGAAGCTTTTATTGGGATGTTTTATGTCTTTTTATCATTATTGTATAAATGTAAATGATTATATATCATTTTATGTTGTGATTTTAATTGTATTTAACATTTCATTGTTTAGGAGAAAGGTGATATATAAATAAAAAGATTGATTGATTGATTTCACATTTAGAGGCAGTTTGAGTTAATAACTTCATTAGTTTTCCTTACTGGTCTTTGTTCAGTTGTATTTTTGGACATGGTATTGTTATATTTAATGTTTGATTTTTTAAAAAAAAGTCAAATCATAGTTTCTGGCAGAGAACAAGTTAAAAGATTCCAGCTTTCTTGTGATCAGAAAATTTGCATATTTTAAATCTAGTGCAAGTTTAGCATTTTTAGTAGTTTGCTCCTGAAAAGTTACTTTTCAGAGTAACACAGTTTCAAAACATTTCTGTTTTTAAAAGGGCTTTGGAAAGGTTGTTTGAGCGCCACATAGAACAAAACAAGAGCCATCTGGATGAGGTATGTATGTCTTGTGCACCAGGAGTGTGGTAGAGTCTCATCTGTTGGGAATGCTTTGATGGGTGTTCCTGCATGGCAGGGGATTGAACTGGATGGCCCCTGGGGTCTCTTCCAACTACAGGTCTTGGGAATAAGAAGGCTTATTCAGGGGCAGTTTCCAAAATATTCCTTCATGAAGACTGATTGATCTAAACCCTTTTTGTTAGACCCAACTAGAGTACAATAGTTGAGTCAGTTTGGTTTATCTACTTGTTCATCAGCATTCCGTACACTAGTTCAGACACAATGCTTCCCATCAAAAAATTCCTTATTACAAAGTTCTTTAACACTTGCCTAGCCCCCCTTTTCTTCCTCATCCTCTGTCCAATTGGAAGTTTTTTTAGCAGCATTGGCATTGGGAGAATGGTGGAGGAGAGCTGGAGAAACAGAGTTTTTGGTGTCAGGGTTGCAGCAATGTATTTGCAATGATCAGCAAAATAAAGCTTGAGCTCAGGACAAATGGAATTCTGCCCTAGCCAATCCTACTGTAACTGTGAGTGTCTGCGTGTGATAGGAATCAGCAGCTGCCCCCAGAATCCCTTAATAAGCAAGAGAGCAAAACAGAAAGAAAAAGAGAGAGCAAATAAGCCTTCTCCACCAGTTATACCCTCAGCATAGTTTAAATAGCATAGTTCTGTAAGGTTGGCCACCAAAATGGAAATCATAAGAAAAGTGGAATGTGGTGAAAGAAAATTTTCATTTCTGAGTACATTTTGGAAAGTCTTCAAATGGTCTCTAGAAGGTTCACAGTGTTTTTGTTTACTTATGCAGAACTTACCTGACCTTGTTTCATTTTACATGCAATTTTTGTTAATTTTGGATAAAAAGTTTGCTAGAACTTGTTGAGCTACTCTTCTTTTTTTGTGGTGTAGGAAACTGTCCCTGTTCTTTCCATGCTATTTTTGTATTTGATACTAAATTTTCTGTTAGGGAAGTAACATCCAAAAGTACATCTACCTCATTAACAGGGGTATACCTGTGTAGATCTTTTTGAATCTAGTTTCATCAAAAATATACATTAGGAGAAGCCAGCAGTGACCAAGTGGACATCTGTGCACACCACAGGAGTTTCTTGCCCCCATGCTCAAAAATCTGCCCTGGAAGATACTCCCAGAAATCTAGAGAAAATTTTGGGGTGTACAAGGGGCTGAAGGTGCAAGGAAGAATCCTCCTGTCTCCTATCTCTTGTGATCGCTGTTTCATCAGTAGAAAATCTGCTTTGGATTTTACCTATAGGCTCCATCTGCACATAGGGATATGCAACTCTTTTGTCCCTGCTTTGTTCTTCTATTTGTGTAAGTAAACTAACCAGAGAGTTTATGATCCCAAGTGTACAATAATCCCAGGTCTGGATATCACATCCAGCTACCCCCTCTGGTTTCTTTACTGTAATGTCCAAACTTTGCATTAAGTTTTGTTGCAAACAAACAAAGAAACAAACAAACCAGGATTCATAAAGTAACAGCAAACCCTGTTTTAACTTACTCTGGTTTATGGGGCACAATACAATCCTGAGAGTGGATATCATGAATCCATGCCTGAATGGTTTACCATCTCAAACAAAGAGAGTGGCACGATGCTGCTCCTTCACATTGTGATTCCATAAGTTAGAACCGCAGGACAAAGACTTCCTGGATTTCATAAAAACTAAAATGATAGGAGGGGAAAAAATGGAATCTAGCAGCACCTTTAAAACTAACTGATTTATTCTAGCATGAGCTTTTATGGGTATTAATCTGTTTTCTTCATATGAGCTGATAGAGCAATAGTAAAGCCACTTTTTAAGCATAGGTACACAGATGTGGGAGTGGGATAGCGGGCAATAGGATAGACAAAAGATGTAGATTGTAACCCTGGTCATAAATCTTCAAAGAGATGTTTGAGAAGATACAGTTCTTTCACTGTAGCTGTGGTAGTAGTCTTTAAAGTAGTCTGTCAATATTTACATGTGAAAGCAATAAATCTGCTTATCAAAAAGTCAGTCTCGCTGGGGTCAAAATGTTCTCTGAAGAGAGTCCTTTAGTATGTGCACTTGTGGACCTGTGCGTATTGCACCAAGAAACCATTAGCTTGTTTCGTACCTCTGCTAATGGATTAGAATTTGTGAAAATATCTCTGTTCAGCTGCTTTCCTTTCCAACCTTCCTTTGATTTTTTAAATATTTTTATTATTTTTACTTAAGAACCACCACTGGTAAGTCATATATTCAATGTCCAAGAAATTTGAACTGCTCTGCAACTGGTTTTTGGGTATTGCCATCTCTAATCAGTTCCTATTACCTTGCTATCCTGTCTGATTTTTCAAAATAGCCCATTGATTAGTTTCCAGACAGTTCAAGAAAACAAGCCACCAGTTTCTTAAGCAGTAATTTTCTTTTAGTTATTCTTGTTTTCTAAAATTATTCTTATGTAAACCCTATTAAATTCATGGGATCGGCATAAGTCAACAGGTGACTCGAAAGCATACACTCTCTCTCTCTCTCTGTCTCGCTCTCTCTCTCTGAGTTGTTTATTATTTCTTCTTTTAAATTGTAGACCAAAATGCGCCATCTGCTGGAAATCCTGAAAATAGACTTGGGCTGCAACAAGGAAGAAAAATCTTCAAGAGGGTCAAGCAAGTATGGCTTACTACAGAATGAACCAGCTGAGTATCTCCAAATTCCCAGTGAAGCGCAAAGAGAAGATGAACTGGCAAAGAGCAAGGAGTTCTTAAAAGCAACAGAATTAACAGCAAGTGAGTCCACTGCCTGCAGTGATCAGTCCCAGGAATTAGATACCCAGGATGAAAATTCCCAAGAGATCAGTGAGCCTGCGCCTGTTGAACCAGACCCTTCTTCCATTCCAGTGACCGATGGAAACCTGGACACCTCATGCACACTGCCACCAACATGCAATTCAACCTCCTGTGAAGCTGATTTTGAAATGAGCGAGTCTTTGAGGGAGGTTGATGATCTCAAGGAAAGCTTAGCAGAATCACTTCCTGTCTCCACTGACAGTGCACCACAGTGAACAATGAGCCACGAAGCACCAAGCAAGGCAGCACATCTAGTCAGCTCTGTAGGAACCTGAACTTTGTGAACTCAATAAAATGCTAGCAAATAATCCTTTTTAATTTTTTCTGTCTGGATGCACTGGCAACTTCTTGTAAAAGGGGTACAAGTATTATGGATCATGCTAATACTCATTAATGGGCAGGAGACAGCTGTGTAGTATGTAGCATAATGCCATTAACTGCTGAAAACTGGTTGAAGAGCAAGATATATAAGTAAATGTGTGTACACGTAGATGTATATATGCAGGTTGATTATTTATAAGATTTATTTTTAATAAAAGGATCCAACTTCGCCATAATAAAATAGTGTTTTTGAATTAATATGCTTGCAGCTGTTAATTTTCAAATAAGGCAGGATACATTCTTATCCAGTAATTTCTTAGAATTGAATGGACTCCAACTGATACACAGGGTCTTCTGAACCGTAGGCTGCCACATATGTCTTAATTGGGAAGGTTTCTGTGTTGTGGTACAAAGTCTAGATAAATTAATGGTGCTGTCAGCTTTCAAAACGTGGCAGAGACAATGTAAGGGACTGCTTCCAACTGATTCTATAGCTGCAGGCTTTTGAAGGAAGATTGAGCACTGTTCCACCTGTGGCGAAGCCATCACTTGACACAACAGAAAAAAGAACAATAATCCAGAAAAGACATTAAAGAATATTTATGAGAGGCTCTTTGTCAATAATGTTATTCAGAAAGAAAGGAAATGAACAGAAAGCACAAACAAGGAAATATTTCATTAAAGTCACAGTATTCCCCCCCACACACACACACGAAATTTCAACAGGATATTCCAATTGCAATCTGAGTTGGAAATGTCACAGCCAATCAAACCTAAGAGCAGGTTGATGTACCACTGGAATGTAGCAGGTAGATGTGTAGATTCTTTGCAAAAAGTGAATGAATGAAAGATGACTAGCATTAGCACCAAACCAACTATGGTCTTCCGAAATACTGCTTTGGCCAAATTGAATGCACCCATATTGACTATAGTCCAACATCCCCTCAGCCTAGCGCAAATACCTGAATGTGAAGCTGCATTTTGCCAGCAATTCTCACGCAGAATAGTCAGACTGTGCACCCCATCATTGACTGGGTGCTGTTGTGTAATGGACACTTGCAGTGCACAGTGCTGTATGCTCAACTTTGCTTCTGTTGCAGAAAACATCAATTAAACTACGGCAATAATTCACCCACATTTGTAGCATGTCACAGGCTGCCAGCCTTTAGGGATAAACCCAGTATGACAAGGCACAAGGGTATTTATTATACAATACTGTGGGGAGCAAATGGCACCAATTAACATACACACATACCCTAATCACTCACATTATAGATAATTGTGCATAAGCAAATTGCATAGTCCATAAGAAAAGCTTCTATTTGCAACCCTGACTTAACATTTGATATACACTTAAAGCTCTCCTTTTGTTTTGGCCTGAAAGGACTTGCCTTTTCCTATTACGCTCACCTTCTGTCTCTTTTGAGTTTGTAAGCCTGGTGTCAAGGTCTGCAAGCAGAAAAAGCAAGATGCAAACCAGGTAAATAACTTACAGGCACAAGGAAGAGATGAAAAATACAGTTCAGCTGTTCTCCACTAAATTGCTTGATATGTTTTGGATATATACATATGCTGCTTATGTGCCATGCAGCATAGCCAACCTTGAAAATATTATTTAATATGCAGAAACTAACTTTCAAGGGAGAGCGGCATTGAGAAATAATCTCTTGCAGCCTGGATCATGCAGATGCCAATGTGCTCCCCAATGAGCTACTCCTTCATTGGTTGGGATTCCACTTAACTTAATATTTATCTTAATGAGAGATATGTATCCTTATCCAAGAGATCAGCAAATAATTTAGTACCAGGACTATTTGTTTAGCACAAAAAGGAAGTAGAGGTTCATGGCTTTTATATGACATTCTGATCCCCTATGCTTCTCATATGGGGAAAGCCAGAGAACAGATAAGTAAAATATTAACAGTTCCTTATTACTCAAAATTGCCTTTCAACAGTGTATCAGCAGTAAGTGCTTTCATTAGCTTTGTTATTACTTTATGCCACCATTCCAGAGAAGAGGCTTGTCTCTAATCTGAGGATGTAAGCCTCCTTCATTGCGCTTTTATTTTATTATTAATTTTATTCATTTATATCTCACCTTGCTCCCCAATAATTGGACTCAAAGCAGCTAACAATATATTTAAAACAATACAGATTAAAAACTATACAAAAACTTTGATGAAAGTATAACTACTAAGGTTAATTAAAAAGCAATTAAACAATGTATAAAGTTAAAACATTAAACATTAAAAAATATTAAAATTCATTAGAAGCTTATACAAACCATAAAATGGCATGGCACATCATTAAAAACCCACCTTACTCAATCTCTGAAAGGCTGGTGGTGCTAGAGGGTTTTGTGTTACCACCATAAGAACAGCAAGGAGGGAGTTCCAAAGACTGAGAGCAGCCACCAAAGACACCCTCTTCCTTGTTCCCACCAATTCCAGTAAGAATTCACAGAAATGAGTATGTACCTAGTTTTGACACCGGAAGATCTACTACTCAGTCTGCTATCCTTCTTCACAACTTCTTTTGTACAGAGAAGTGAGGACCACAGCACAGCAAGATGTTCTTCACCCCTTCAGAAGCAAGAACACCGTTGCGGTAATGCTTTCATCCTTGTTAGTACTAACCCTAGTTTCAATAAACCAGAGTTCCCTGACTTTAGAAATTACAGGGAGCAGTGGTTTATGAAAACAGATTTCCAATCTCTTTCCTTGGGAAGTGAGAGGAGAGGGGAGAAAGATCCCATGCTGAAATCTCAGATAAGCCCACTTGCATAGTGGAGAACTCATGTTTTTTCATTTCATCTCAAGAGGTCTCTGTAGTGGAAGCATGAAATCAGAAGTTTGACTAAAGTTCCTAGAGTTCCACAACCAGCATGGCCAATGCTGGCAGGAGAATTGTAGGTGTTCTAGTCCAAAAAAAAAGGAATTTTTCCAAGTTCAGATTGGACAAAATATAGCAAGCCCTCTACATTTGCAAGGGTTAGGGACACAGAATCCTCGTGAATGTCAAAAAAAAAAAAGGGGGGGGCAAGTAACTCCCTGGCAGTCACTCTCCCTACATACTCCTGCAGGCCTCCAGCTCCAGCGCACCCGCTCCGCTGGGGTCAGGGAGTGCAGGAAATGGGCGATTACCCTTCCTGCACCCTGCCAGCTGCCCGGGGTGTGCTTGTGCCAGCAGCAGCTGAGGGAGTGCAGGGAATGGGGAATAACTTTCCCTGCACCTTCCTGCTGGGCACAGCTGGCACACCCCTGCGGGCAAGGAGCAGGAGAGTACAGGCGAGTGAAGATCTTTTCCCCTCTGCGCCTGGGCAAAAGGCCACGGAATGGGATGGGGGCAAGCAGGCACCTCGCGCACTATCAAATTTGCAAAACTGAAACCCACGAATGTGGGGTTAGAAGTTTATGGAAACATGGGAGACCAGACTTTCAGCAGATGGTGAAACAGCCATGTAGTCATACATTGACTGACATAGATCAACCCAAGCCAGATATAGATTTCAGTAAATAGATGTAAACTGAGATGACGTACTGAGTATAGTGTGTGCATCTGCTTCAGAACAGTTACCAGGATTATATGGACTTGCTAAATGCCTTCCTTGCCAGAACTTTTTTCTTCATTTCCTCTACAGGACAAATGAACACAATTGTGTTCTCAGAAGAAATTCATTGCTCTATATTTATATAGGAAACATGTTGCCCACTTTACAATGACTAATAATAATCTTGGCAAAGTAGCCCAAAAATAACAATGTCAGCCATTCACAAGCTGCTCAGCAAGTCTTTCAAAGCCTTTCCCAGTTGCTTTGTTCATTAAGCAGAGATACCTTAAGTCTTGAAAATATGTGGCACTGTAAATAATACCAGGTTGCTATGTCTAGGATGGCAGATGTTTGGTATAATTTTGGGTGTTTGTCTGCCACTTAGCGTGCCAATACTTTTGGAGCTCTGCATAGTCAGAAATGGAAACGACGGGGTGGGTTTGGGCATTTTGAAAGGGGGAGCTTTAGGCCTTTTTTGTTTTTGTTTTAACAAGCACTGCTGAGAGTCACACAAGATAAGCATGAGACTGAGCATCAGGATAAAATAAAAGTTACTATCAGACATTGGCACAGGGCAAAAAATTTAATCTAGAGTACAACACTGGGAGAATGAGGGTCAACTCTTTGCCAGACTTGTTTCCCAGGGCAATTTTTCACATACACCACCTGAAGCAATCCCTTTTTGAGAGATTTTAGGAAAACCTAAAAAGGTAGCCTATGGGCACCTTATGTGTTTCTTGGAAAAGATTAGCCATGGGCGGGGGGGTTAAGACCTTCGTTGTGGAAGATAAAGAGCAGAGATTGGAAAAGTTCCCTCTCCCCTCTCCCCTGCCTGGACCAGAACTAACAGAATCTCCAAGGTAGCTTGGCCGTGGCAGCTGAGGGGATTCTGGAAGCTGTAATCCAGAAAAGTAACAAACAAGCTTGGAAAGTGAAGGATTTGGACAGTAAGGCCTCATTCTCACTAAGATGGCAAAGCACTCTGTATGGCCTTGCATCACTTCAGAGTGTATTATGGAACAGTTAATATGGGGAAAATCCTCCTCCTTTTAAGGCTGTTCAGAAGAACCCCCATCCCATGCCAATGCATTCACTAGCCTGTCGCGCCACTGGCTGATTGGACATGATATAAAAGGGTCCAAATGTACATACAAGTGTACCCATTCAGAAGTCCTTTTATATTAAGGAATAAGACTATTTGTCGGGGTGGGAGATAGGCAGTCCCACAAATGTTGGACTGAAACTTCCATTGTTCTTTAGCAGTGGCTATGCATGCTAAGATAGATGGAAGTGGATGTCCAGGAACTTCTGGATGATTGTACATCATACTGCACTCCCTTTGGAAGGAGAAATGGAATAAAAACTAACATTTAAAAAAAATAAAAGGAAAATAAAGAGAGGACTTCCCCTCCTAGAACACCACCTTGTTTGATATGAGAAAACGCATGTGTCCAACATGACGGACTCTGTGTAAAATAGCATTCAGATCTAGAATATTATGCAGCATGTAGGCTAAAATCCTGCATCATCAGACAACAGAACTCAATCACCATAGCTCCTTCTGATGATGCTATCCCCACACCAAGCCTCCCTCTCAAGCCAAGCAGTGTTCCAACTGAAGGGTTTTTGAGGGACTGCAGATCAGGAGAACTGCAGCATCTTTCCAGTTGCAGAGTGCATTGAAATGGATAGCTAGAGCAACCCCTCGGGAGTGCTACTGTAGCTGTACATTGTCTTTTGCAACTGTAAACATGAATCCCAAAAGTGATGGAACTGTAAGCTTCGGTGGCTTACGATCCCTTAAATACTGAACAGGAGGCTATCCGTAGCTATAATGAACTGAAAGCTCTTTCATGCACTGTGATATGAAATGGTCCACTTCTATTTCCTCTGCTACAATTAGTAAAAATGATGGAACCAGTGTAGAAGCGCTTCAAATATTTATTTCCATGGCAAAAATAGACTATGATATAATTCATTTCACATATATTACATATCAAAGTAAAACAAGCCTTTCTATCAAATACAATTTGTACATTGTTTTACAAACCCATTTCAATTGTACAAGATTTAAAGCTGCAGTGATTATACATTTTTACAGTACTGATTAAGAGGAGAGAAAGAGAGAGAGAAAGCAGAGCACATGTATGTAAAAAAGAACCTCTTAGTTTGACACTAGAAAATAATACTTGAGTAGGGGACACATACTACTGGCGAAGCAAAGTGTTGTATAAATCCCTGTAGACTGGCAGAAAAAGACAAAAGAAAAATTTAAGTACAAGATCCAGCTACACTTCTTTCACTTGCATAGAGTTAATCCTAAAGCTGCTGAACACTTAAGGCCAATGGGATTTTGAGCTATCTGAATCTCAGGACACCTTGCAGCATCAGTTCCTCCCAATCCACCCCTACTCTGCACAGCTTTCAATGCCGATAAATTTGCGTGGCATAGGAGCTACTTCCTAGCAGTCCTGTCCCCTCTTTTCGGTATGGCATAATCATGGGTACAATAAGTTTATAACCCATAGGAGTGAAATCAAACCCTTGCAAGGATACTGCTGGTTTAGGGAACAATCACCACCATCATCATCATCATCATCATCATCATCATCATCATCATCATCATCGCCATTTCCAGAAGGTTAGCCATGTTAGCCACTTGCAACAGAAGCAGCAGAATCCTATGGCATCTTAAAGATTATGGCCAGAATCCTATTGGGCAGTTACAAACACCTAATCTACAGTTATGCATTCGTAACTGCTATATATTCATGATCTCTATGTAGTCTGTAGTTCAGTGACTATGTTGGGACCATGAAAGTCCACCAAACCTTACTTACTGGTAGACAGCTACTGCAATCAATGGGGGTCTGTTTCCCTGTCCATCAAGAAGTGGCTCACTTGATGTTCCCTCTCTTTGTGCAAGCAATATCTAGCACAAATGGGATTCGCAATGGGTTATTTTTCTGCCTGCCGTGCCAGCGATCACCCACAGGAGGGGATGGGAACATTAGGCAGCTGCTTCTTGATTGACACAGGAACAGACCCCTGTCATTCCCAGCAGCTGCTTACAGGGAAGTGGGGTTTGGGGGTGAATTTTGGCCAGAATCCACTATGTAGCACCATAGTTAACATACTATAATAAGTGCGCTATAATGCAATAATAAATCTGACAGTCTTTAAAGGAGCCAAAGGACTTTTTGGCTGAAATCATGTTGATTAGTCCCAACAAGAGCAGACTCATTCAATCCACTGTTGATTCACCATTCAACACACAGGTAAATCAAATTGATTCAATGGCTCTAGTAAGGCCTTTGTTTTTATTTAATCTATGTAGTTCCACCAAAAGAGCAGCAAAATTTTAGATAATGGAAAGTAACTCTCAGGCTTCGTAGCATATGAATCCAGACTATTCTGGAAGTTCTTTTTTAAGATGTTTTCAAACTTGTACAAATTTTGGGATATTCCAAACCAAACAAACAAACAAAACAGCCCAACTTCCCTTCAATGTATTTGAGCATTTTTTCTTAACATGTGCTTTGAGATGGTTCAGGGTATCTAAAGTAGCTTTAGACATACAACACCTGCTCCCTACATCTGGTAACCTCCAAATGGAGCTCCAAAAAAAAAAAATTGAACCAATAAAACCAAAAGGCCAGTTCAAATAATCTGTAAGGAAACAGAACCTACACAGCTGCCTTATGCTAAGTGTAGCCCAGCACTCTCAAGTCTGATTGGCAACAGTTCTTCAGGGGTTCAAGCAAGATTCTTTAGAAGGTCTAATTAAAAACACTTGATGCCACAGTGGCCTTACATCCAAGTTACTAAACAACATCCAAAGTTTCCAAACTCACATGAGATCAAGACGATTTAGGATGGTACAGTGGTGGAACTGAGTGGGAAGGGCAAGATCTCAGCCCCTTCCCCACCCACAGCAAGAGGGTTCTCTATTCCTGTCAAAGATCTAAAACATTCCACATTACAGCTTCTACTTGCACATCCTCCAAAATATATGGCTGCGTACAGACACAAAGGAGAGCCAAAGAAACTGGTCCCTACAGTATTGTAGTGACAACAGCCACAATCTAGAGTTCCCTTGGGCCCTTTGTACATACTTGAGGAAACTTTCTTCTTCCCTCATAGTATTGCTCTTGTTGGTATCACAAGGCAGTTTTACCACTCCTGTGGTTTTGAAAAGCTAACCCAGGCAACTGTTGTTTGGAAGACAAGAAGAAGAAGAAAAACTTCACCACCATCTAAATTAGGAACCCTTCTTTAATTCTGTAAGTGTCTAAACTAGACAGCAAGAATGTACTTTTGACGTTTCTGACCTGTTCAATTCATCATGTTGAAATAATAGGGCTCACAAGATCCTCACCTTATAGCTTATATGTCTGTTCTGGAGCTTAGATTTTGAACAGCAGCAAATACATGCGCACACACACACACGTGCACTCAAAAACAAATAAGACTGATCACTTTGGTTGCAAACACTTCAGCTAGTCAGAAGCAATGCCTTAAAAAGGTACACACAACTGTAGATATGGATACTACCTTTCTATTTCTAAGCATAATACATGCCAAGCAGAGATTAGAGTTGGATGATAACTTCCCCACAAAAGGGCTAATTTTGCTGAGCAAATAACATTCCTGCAGGTGTGGAGGGAAGACTATTCAATCTGTTCCTTTTCCTTTCGTCCCAATAAGCCCTTCTTTTAGAAAATGTCCTATTGTGGTAAACAGCTGGCAGTGTTAGGAACCCATCCTGTTTTCTGTCTGAATGTCTGCTGCTCCTCTTTTTTTCAAGCCAGTTCAGGGACAGATTAGTACTTAGTGCAACATTTCTACCATCCCCTTCCTCCCTGGGGTAGGCAAGCCGGATTGATTATGAGCCCCAATCCCATTGAACAAGTTGCAGTGAATGAAATCTCTAGGGAATGACTGCCTGATACAACCAAAAGACAGGGGTCACAATCCTGTACAGCTTTATATAGTGTAGTAGCTCCATATGTGCACCTATATTGAACTGAGCCATGTATCACTCTTCCTCAACTTACTGTAATTTACTATAAATTAATTATGATAAAACCAAACTCTTAGTATTTGCCAATAGACGTATAAAACATGTATGGCAGATTGACGGGCATCCTATAGAACAGGTGAAATAATTTAAATATTTAGGCCTTAATTTTTCCCAGACTGGATTCTGGACAAATCATTATGAGAGTACCAAAAATATTGCCATTAGCACTGTCAACTCCCTACTAAGATTCTATTGGGGCAGAGGTGGTAAACAGATCCCACCTGCTATTAAAATTTATAAGGCTAAATATGTTATGTTATAGTGCTGAACTTTGGGGAGCATCCTTGAAAACACACCTAGAAACAGTGCAGAATAATTTCCTCAGGGCAATTTTAGGATTACCTATAGGAACTGTAACCTCTGTTTTTTGGTTGGAGACTGGTCTCCATACACTGAAGAGTGCTGTTCACATGTACGCAATCAAATATTGGCTGAAACAGAGAAAAGGAATAGGTTTTTTTTTAGTTTTGAGTGCCTTCAAAGAAATGTCAAATTACAATAGTAGAAAATATTTATCCTGGAATCAGACGAGTCTACATCTAGTGGAGGGTTATGATCTCTCGCTGGAGTCTTTAGATGCTTTAAACTTTGAGCAGGCAGCTCGACATCTGAAAGTACACATTTCAAAAAAGGACTTCCAAGCTGATTGTGCTTCCATATGTCTGTCAAAATGTGTTCCCTGGTATGCCAAATTACCTATGCAAATGCCTCATCCTCAATACTTAAATAGTATAAAAAAATTTAAGTGGAGATATGCTCTTACAGCTCTCCGTTGTAACTCAATGGACTCAGCAACAGTTCATGGAAGGTACCATCATATTCCTAGGGAGGACAGAATCTGCCCGTGTGGGAGCAACACAGTTGAAGATCTAGTACATTATCTATTGGTATGCTCAATTTACACAGACTTAAGAAAGGCCTTGTTTAAAGAACTTGACCTTACACCCAATAAGTCTAGCTCATTTCTAATTAAACTTCTTCTGGGGGATTCAATTCCACACATTTCCAATAAAGTTGCTTGTTTTGCTTTTAAAGCATCAGTTGTAAGAAGGGAACTTAGTAGTAAGGATTAATAGATACTAGAAATTATGGATGGAACCATAAAGTACAACATTTTTTTGTATTGTTTCAATGCTGTTTTTATCTGAAATACTTTGTAATGGCCTTGGCTATACAAATAAAGATTCATCATCATCATCATCATCATCATCATCATCTTACTGTACATCCTCTGAAAGTCTTCTGTATGGCTTTTCTGTGCCTTGTGACAAGTGGGCAGGCATGGAGAAGGTCTGGCTACATCCTCATAGCCAGAGGCAAAATGATTGCATCAGAGCTGAGCTGCACTGGAGTCCTCCAAAGAACTCCACACGGCTGCAACCTTTTCACATCTGGCTATGGGGACATAGTCAGACACTGCCAGGATTCTGCCTGGCATGGGAAACTTATGCATGCATATGCCACTAACAGGATGCCAGCTAGGGTTTAAGAATCTTAAAATATTTGTCAGTTTCAAAAGGCAGATTGAAAATAATATTCTCCAAATTATGAAAGCATGTTTGTACATTTCATTACCAGTTGTGGTTGTTTTAATGCACATTTAGGAAAATTTAATGCACATTTAGGATAGTCATATTGTGCCTACAGAAAAATTCCCAATCCCTCTGTGTTACTTTTAAGCTACCTAGAAAGCTCTCTGAAAATGAAGCATGAATGGACTTGCTGACTCAAGGAATTTAAGCAGAATTCCACAACTCAGCCAAATCAGTTCAGAAGAAGCTGCTGTTGATTAAAAAAAAAACTAGCTGGAAAAGTGGTTAACCCAGACTGGTCTCTAATGGAGATCAAGAGAGTCTGTACAACACAAATTAGCATCACTGACATCAAAAGCAGTCTGAAACTTCCGGCCGTTACTCTTGAGCCAGCTCAAGAATGGGCCATGAAGCCTAACTGGACTCCTTGAGGCAGATCACAAACATAATGACAGAAATTTTTTAACCTCACTTTGCTGGACACTTTACAACCCCTGAACAGTTCTGGCCAGTGTTGAAAAGAAAACTTTACCTGGAGCTCTGCCCCTCAAATACAGATCAGCTTGGTTACTGGCTATATAGTGTACAATAATCCCAAGAACCCAATGGGAGGTACTCTGAGGCAACTCTTCTACACTAATAGAATTCACAAACACCATAAGATAAATTTACTGTGTAGGTGTTTGTAGAGCATTGCTAGCTACCCACAACTTTTTGATATCATTCTAGGCATCATGGAAAACCCATTGCAAATGCCTTCCATTCGCTTTTGCCATCCAATCAGAACCTTTACAACTGCTGAATCTCCAAGTGATCATAAAGAAGAGGGTTAGACTTCTCAAAATCTGTACCTCTTTATAATCTCATCTCAGTGCTACTGAAGAGTCTGTTCTTAGGGATATCATCAAGAGGGAAAGAAAATGGGTTAAAATACATGAAAATATGATACTTTTTGATTTTCTTGATCAGGAAATATAAGCCAAACAATACAGTAATACTGCAGCTTCTCCACTAAAACACGCAAACCAATAATCACACTTGCACTTTCCCGGCTCACATACAGCTTCCTTAATTACCAACCTGCAATGCCATAATTTAAAACCAAGTCACCGCTCACTCACACCATTGTAAAAACCTCCTCTGAAGTCCTCTTTTTAAATGAGTGCTGGTAGGCTAATCAATTAAACATATAGGTACAGCCAAAATAATTCCCTAGATAAATAAAAGCCAAGGAAGTGCTAAAATATCATTTGTATACACTTTAATTTCAAGCAGTAGTATAGCAAACTCCCTTGTAAATAAATGAATACACTGAGTGTATACTGCAGTTGTGTTACTTTTGGAATTCTTGGTAAACAACATGGGAACCTGTACTACTTTCGCTATCCACCCACCCTTTTGGCCTACAACTGTAGGTAACAACACCCTCCTCTTATTTCTTCTCTCTGGGGTTAAAAGAAGTGCCTGCTATAACCATTTCTCCTGGTTTATTACCTACTACATTACCTGCAAAAGTGTTACCTAAAATATTTCTTGAAATACATTTTCTTCCTTATTTCATCACACCTCAAATAACACAAACTATTATCTCTTGCCATGTCCCCCCCTTTCTCTGTACAAAACTTAAACCAAAAAATTTAACCCCTTTCTTACTTCCTATATATATACTGTGTTGAAATACTGTGCTTTCATAGTTTTGTTTTGTTTAGCAGAGCAGCAAAAAAGCACTACATACAAAACTAATTGCCTTAAATACCTTTAACGGCTTCTTGGAGATATTGTTTTCAACATGAAAGTGGTACAATGCACAAGCATTTTAAATATATATTAGCATTGATTTAAATAAAAAATTTGAAGAAAAGTGATTGCTTTTTGTGACCTTGATATGTGCAGAGCAAACACCTTTCCCACATAACGTATCTACAAGTATACATAGATAAAGCATCAGCATTTTCCCTCTCTTGACTCTCCAAGTGGGTTTTTCATAAAATTAAAATTTTAGAATATGTCAATTATATTTTCAGTACAGGGCAGTGCTGTCTTGGTTGGATAGTTTTGCTTATTGTAACACTATCTCATAAAGTACACGAAAAACATGGCATATCAGTACATATATATATAGTTCAAAAGTCACACTCATTCCTTTCTTGTTCCAGCTACAAACGCATTATGAACAAACAAAGAGACCCATCCACTCAAAGTCCTCTTCTGCAAGGACCAACAGTGATGACCAGTATTCAGCAACTTCAATCTAAGCCATGAAGATTGCCCCCACAGAAGGCAAATTTCTGTTTTTGTAAACTCCTGCAAAGAATGAACCTTGGAAGTAGAGTGAGGAAGGTTTATATAAGCCTTGAACTCTTCAGGAACTGAATAAGAACTCCATAGACAAACGTGTACTGGCATAAGGTCTGCACCATCAGCATTCTCTGCTGTCTCAGCATATCCAGCATTCTGGGGATATCTAGTGGCTAGAAAGAGAAGGAGAAAGCAGAAAACAGTTATGTCAAGATAGCCCTGTAAGGCAAGAGGGTGTTTCCCTTAAGACAAGATTGATGCTGCTTACGTGTTTTGTTTGTTTCGGTGGAGGGGCAGATTTTGCGAGCAAGACGCTTTCAGTAAGCCCCTTCCCTAGATATGCCTACTTCCTCATCAGTACTGTTGCCCCTGCCCATTTTCTTACACTCCCTTTGGGAACAATGCTGAAGCTCAGACTCTTGTCATGTTATGCCACTGTACATGTCACTATTTTGCTTCATTTACTCAAGGGAGGTTTCAGGCTCCAAAGTGTTGCTGCAGGCTCTCTGCGCCCAGAAACCTCATTTTCCTCACCACATGCTTAGACACTAAGATGCTAATGAAGGTTCACGGAAGGACACTTTGAAATCCCCACATCCCTCACCCCACATTGTTCACACTTTTTGGCAAGGCTTTGGGGAAGGCTAAAGTATCAGAAGCAAAGGCAAGGAACTTCTTTGATAGATTACAGTTTCAGTCAAGATCTGTTTTATTAGATTTCAATGTCCAGTGATACACATGTTGAAGCTTCCAGACCTTCAGCACAGGGAAAAGCCATCCCCATACCAACAGAACGAGAGTAACTACTATTAACACTACCCTGACTTTTCCCTTCACTCAGATAGCTTTCTTTCCTGCCCATTTCCAAAACTGCTAATTCCACAGAGAACTTCCTAGGCATGACTATTTTGCTGATTAACAAGAAGAATAAACAAGAAAAATTTCATATACGTACAACGCAAGGGCAGCTGCAGAAGCTCAGTGACTTGGATGCAGCACCAACCAGTGTGCCCCAGTGCTGCCCCTTGCTGGCAAGCAAGTGGCAACCATGAGGGGCAACTGGTCCTACTTACACGCCCAATGCTGGGGCTAATCCTCAGCAATATCCAGAAGGAGATAAGACTGAGAAAGTTGGTTCTCCTTGGCACCAGAAATTTTGGTAGGTGAGGTGTTGATGGTGAGGAGTGGATTTACTATATGGGAAGCCCACGTATGGCATCTCACTACAACACCCCAGCCTCCCTCCCCTGCAAGAACTCGGGAGCCTGCACTGTAGTTGCTTCTGGGCTGAGGATATGGACAGTGAATTGCTCTGCAACTACTAAAGCATGACCGTCTGCCATGCATGTTTTTTTTTACTTATATATTAACTTCTAGCATTTGTGCCATGCTTTTCTATTTACAAAGAAACCAAAGTGACTTTACAACCCATAAAACCATCTGTCAGATGGCAAACTTTACAAAAATTCCTTCCTTAAACTGCTGCGATGTCCAGCATCATACCTTTTTAAAAAGAAATAATTACTTGAAGAAATAGGTACAGTGGACCTTCCATATCTGTGAGGATTAGGTTCTATGAACCCCCGGAAATAGCAAAAAATTATTGTATATTATTAAATAGCGGCAATGTATGCATAAATGCTTCAGTGTGTCCATGTTCACATCACTGACATTTTAAGGACATAATATCCACAATAGCTCAAATATGCAGATCCAAAGGCCACACAGATGGAGGGTCCATTGTATTGTCTATGCAGGTATAGAAGCAGTACATCTCCAAGTATTAGAGGATAGGAAGGAAGAGACCGTGGAAGAGGGCAATGCCCAAATACCCTGTTTGTGAACAGACGAAAGGCATTTGACAATCCTTCGTTGGTAATAGAGTTCTAAACAACATGGATATTCATACAATTCAGCAAAACACCTCCTGTGATCTGATATACCCAACACTGAATTGAAGCCTCTTAGAACCCCCATGAGGCTGAGGTGGCTCTTGGCCAGAGAAAATACAAACAAGATTGCAGTGCAGACAAATCCTGCCATCTCACTTGTATTTTCACTGGCCAAAGGCTATCACAGCCTCAGGTGGCTTCTAATAGTAGGGTTCTTCTGCAGGATCCTGCTAAGTGGCTCAGAGGGTGAGATCCTCTGGTGGATTACCAGAGAAAAATTCCAAATATCAATATGTTTGTCTTAGTTGAAAGCATATGAAATTACCTCATTGTGTTCCAAACAGGCAATCATGACCTCTGACAAGATGACCACTCCAGTTCTTCCCACACCTGCACTGCAATGCACCAGCAGGGGAGGGTTGGGAAGTGTTGGATCTGCTGTGCTATTTGTATGGCGCCGTACTGACTGTATCTCCTCAAGATACGCTGTCAGATTAAAAGGAAAAGAGAAAGGAAGGAAGAAAATAGTTAAAATGGACATCAGCAACATAACCAGGTCTAGAAAATAGAGCCAAATTATTAAAAATGTGTTCAGTATGGCTTACCCCCAGCTGTCCACAGAGTTGCAACCTTAATATGGACATTTGTTGAACACAGCATGGCTTATGTCTGAGTAAAAATGTATAGAACTATGCTTCTAATCAGTTAATTTTCTTACCATCCACCCATCTATCACTTTATTTATATCCTGCCTGTCCCCTAGACTGGGACTCGAGGCAGCTTACAAAAAGGCAATAAATACAAAATTAAGATTAAAAGAGTATTAAATTTTAAAAAGGAGACTTAAAACTATTTAAAATCTTACTTTGAAACAGATATCAAAAACAGTACAGCATCATAAAAGTCATTTTCTTGTAAAAAATCAGTTTCCAAAGGCTTGCTAGAAAAGAAGGCCTTAACCTGTCACCAAAAGGAAAAAAAAGAAGGATCCATCCTATCTTCTCTAGGGAGGGAGTTCCAAAGTGTGGGAGCAGCCACAGAGAAGGCTTCTTCTGCATTCCCACCAACCATATCTGTGAAGGGGGTGAGTCAGAGAGAAATTCTTCCTCTGAAATTTATAAGTCTCAGGCTCACATGGGAAGATATGGTCCTTCAAATACCCAGGGCTGAACGTTCAGCTGAAATAGTTGCAATAAATTCAAGACAGTGGGAAGAAAAGTATTTCTTCACCTTGTTTATACTTCTCTATCTGGATACCGTACTTAAATTTTGGTATACCTCTGCTTATAGCAGGGGAAAGCAACATACTAAATTCACTTTTGGTTGTGCAGTAGCATCAACGCTCCCTTACAATCAGTTTAAAATAGTGTGTAGAGAATATGTGTGTCTTTTGGAAGTCAAAGTGCCCACACCCCTAGAAGTCCCACAGAATCATATTTCAACTTAAGAACTAGGTTTAAACGTGGAAGCGCTGAGGGTTTCCTGCCCGTACTAAACTTCAGCAGTACAGTGATGGCAAGTTTGGGCTCTACCCACTCTACTGTTTCATATCCATCCAAACATAATGTTGTTTCTTCTTTCCCATTTATATGGAAGAGACAGGAAACTCTAAAGGGTCGAGGGATTAATTTTCTTTCCCTGGGATCCTGAGATCTAGGTGTACTTCAGTTCAGAAAGAAAGCAGTACTCCCTGCACACTTCATTTTGGACTGCAAATATGCTAAAAAACAAAATTGGAAATGGCTAGCAGTCCATTTCAGGTTTTAAAAAACAGGAGCGGCAGAGTTATGTTAAACAGTGTAGGGAGAGGACTGTCACTTGCATAAAAGGTGAATCAGGCCCTCCCTTTTGCCAGAAAAAGGACAGTTTAGAGGAACTCAAAAGCTAGCACTCAGGCTGTACTTTGCCTACCCTCATTTATAACCTTCCTTACTTCAAAAGATGGTATAGTGGTATAGAAAACATTCCCCTTTCTCACATTAAAAGTTCCAGACCTGCTATACATCAGAATATTTGCTGCTTCCTGTGCTTTCAGACCATAAAATGTTTGAGTAAATATTGCCACAAAGGAAAATAACACCTGTTAGTGGTTAAGTTGGCATGCTATTTCTTGTTGTTGTCATCATCGTCATGTGCATTCAAGCTGACTCCAACTAATGGTGAACCAATCATGGCTTTTCCTGGCAAGATTTATTCAGAAGACATTTCCCCTTGGCTTCCTTTTGGGCTAAGAGAGTGTGACTTACCCAAGATCATCCAGTGGGTTTCCAAGACTGAGCAGAGATTTGAACTGTGGTCTCCTCAAGTCCTAGTCCAAACTTAAACGACTACACCCGACTGACTCTCAATTGATTTTTGGAAAATCCACAAAACACACTTCTGTAGCATTTCTCAATGCCTACTTCCTATAAAGTGGCCATGAGAGCTAGTCAATGACAAAAGGCAAATTTTTAAAAAAGACCTTACACAGAAATCCTTTAATGTCTTCTGGGCAGCCGTGCTCTGGCCAGTCCGTGTACTGGAGGTGCCAAACTGTTCTCTCTTGTCCTGTGAGGAGGTGCTTGATCTTCAAACCTGTTGTTGCATAACAACCAGAGTCTGTTCGGAATCGGGTGGTAATCTTAAATCTCCCGTATGTCACCGTGTTGTGCCTTGAGCCAAGTCGTGGCCAGTATCGGAAACTTTTCTCTCGGCCACCCTCCTGAAAATATTAAGCTTAGTCAATGAAAAGATGGGTCTTGCCCTTTCAAAGCAACAACATTTCTTCCAAGGAATTATGTTTATCTTTTATATCTGGCTGGCCCTACATGGAGCCCATGGATGTGTATACAATTCTTTCCCTGCTTTAGGTACGTAACAATCCTGTAAGATTGTTCACAGTAAGCCTGTTGCTAAAATAAAATGACCTTCTGCAACAGTCTGTTGAATCATTAGACAAAATCAGAAAGAAGAGCAGGTTGACCAGTAAAGTTCACACATATGAAAGTCATTTCATTTTTATGTTTTTGAGGTCAGAGAAATAACTCAGATATAGGATCCTGAAGCATCCTAGCCAATTCTTCCTACAACACAGAAAACACTCACCTCTTCTGCTGTCACCATGGTTATAATGGCAATCCCCTGTTCCCACACCATCTGCCAGAAATCTTGGCATGTATTCTGCAGAGGGCCTTGGGTAGCAATATAATCCCACTCCATGCCCGCAACACAGACCTGTGAAATGAAGCAAGGAAGACTTGTAGCTACTAAACGAATCTGTAAAAGTAAGAACAGGTTGCTTACCTGTAACTGTGGTTCTTTGAGTGGTTATCTGCACCCTCATACATTAGGAGCTTTCACGCCTGCGCAGTAGAATACGGAAAATTCTAGAGCTTAGTAGCTTGGCAGGAACCCCTCCCCCATGCCGGTACTGCGCATGCTCAGCCTGCCGAACAACGGTCACTCCTCAGTTCTGTGGTCCGCCGAGAAAGGGACCTGAAAAAGAGAGGAAGGAAGGGTGGACATGTATGAGGGCACAGATGACCACTCGAAGAACCACAGTTACAGGTAAGCAACCTCTTCTTCTTCTTTGTGGTCTCTGTGCCTCACACATTAGGAGACTGTGTAGCTTACCAGTAGGACGGTGGGTCAAGTCCTAGAGTACAGAAGCCAGTACAGCACGTCCAAAACGAGCATCTCGACGGGACCAGCAGTCGAGCCTGTAGTGGCGCACGAAGGTCGATGGCTGGGAGCAGGTCGCCACATGGCAGAGTTCATGCAAACCAACTCCCCGCAGGAGGGCTGCAGATGTCGCCACGGCTCTGGCGGAATGGGCCCGAAGGAAGGCTGGCGGAGGCTGTTTGGCGAGCTCATATGCCAACTGTATAGTCTGTACCACCCATTTTGAGAAGCACTGGGAGGACACTTTATGGCCTCTTCGACACCTGCCGTAACACACAAAGAGGCATGGAGTCTGTCAAAAAGAGGCAGTCCTATCCATGTAGGCCAGGGCCCGACGAACATCCAGGGAGTGAAGAGATCACTCCAGTGGTGTTGTCGGATTAGGGTAGAAGGTCAGCAAGATGATATCCTGGCCGAGATGGAAGTTAGACACCACCTTCAGCAGGAAAGAGATGTCAGGCCGAAGAACTACCTTGTCCCTGTGAAACGCCAGGTAAGGTTCGTCAGTCCAGAGGGCTGTCAACTCTCCTGCCTGTCTGGCAGAGGTGATAGCTAGCAAGAAGGCAGTTTTTATGGAGAGCAGCCTGTCATCTGCGGTCGCCATGGGTTCGAAGGGCGGTCTCGTCAGCTGCGACAGCACCAAGAAGAGTGACCACAGTGGTAACAGTGGCGATACCGGTGGATAGAGGTGCTGGGGGCCCTTCAAAAACTGCTTTACGGTACCGTCACAGAAGAAGGCCGCTGATGGTGATCGTGGAGGTTGGTAAGCCACGATAGCAGCGAGGTAAACCTTCAGAGAAGAGAAGGCTAAGCCCTGTTTACAGAGATGTAGAAGGAAGTGGAGCACCGCTGGCAGGTTTGCAGGAGACACAGGCTCCCGTCGTGTTTCCGCAAAGGTGATGAAACACCTCCATTTGTAGTGGTAGTTGCGGCGTGTCAATTCCTTCCTAGCCGTGGTCAAGATGTTACTGATGACAGGGTCTGCTAAGGCGATATCCTCCAAGCATGGAGGGCCAGGGATGGCAGGTCCGGATGAAGCACAAGGCCGTTGGAGTGCGAGAGGAGGTCCGGTGTCGTTCGGAACCGAAGGATCTGCCCCCGAGCAGCCTGGAGCAAGGGGGCAAACCAATGCTGCCTCGGCCAGTACGGGGGCGACGAGGATGACATCGGCTCGGTCTGCGAGGATCTTCGATATCACTCAGCCCAGGAGGGGAAACGGAGGGAATGCATAGAGGAAACCCTCGTTCCACCCGAACTGGAAGGCATCGCTGATGGAATGGTGATCCCAGCCGGCCCTCAAGCAGTATCGACACTTCGCGTTCTTGCTGGTAGCGAAGAGGTTGATCTCCGGCTCGTCCCATCGATCTCGAACCATCTGGAATGCCTTGCTGGAAAGGGACCACTCGTGGTGGGATGAGGTGGCCCTGCTGAGTGTGTCTGCTGTGGTGTTCTCCTGCTCGGCCAGGTGAACCGCCACTGGATGGATTCTGAGAGAGATGCACCAGTCCCATAGGTCGAGGGCTATATTGAGGAGGGTAGTCAAATGAGTCCCTCCCTGTCTGTTGACATAACAGACCGCCGTTGTGTTGTCCGTGAGGATCAGCACCGTACAGCCGGTAACGAGGTGTCGAAAGGCCCTCAGAGCCTTCCAGATGGCCAGAAGCTCGAGGGTGTTGATGTGAAGAGCAGTCTCGTGGTCGATCCACCAGCCGCAGACTCTGAGGTTGTCGCAGTGCGCTCCCCACCCAAAGAGGGAGGTATCTGTCATTACCATGACTGTCGGGTTCTCCTCCCGGAACGGCATACCCTTCAGGAGGTGGCTGTAGGACCACCACCAGAGTAGGGACTGACGCACGTGATGAGGCAGGTGGAGTAGACATCCCTGGTCGTCTAGAAGTGGATTGAAAACTCGTACGAACCAGTGCTGGAGTGGTCATGCTCGCAGCCTGGAGAGGTAAGTCACGGCAGTTGTGCAGGACATGTAACCAAGGAGCTGCTGAATTCTCCTCACTGTCACTGTCGGGGCATGGAAAATGCTCGACGATGCCCAGCAGAGCGTTTGCACTCGGTCCACTGGTAGGTACGCCCTTGCTGATACCCAGTCCAGGGTAGCCCCTATAAAATCGAGGACCCTCGAGGGCTTGAGGTGGGACTTCTTCGGGTTGACCCGAAGTCCAAGACGGGTGAGAAGCGTGAGTGTCCGATGTATGTCCCTCTACAGTTTCTGTCTGCAGGACGCCACCAAGAGCCAATCGTCCAGGTAGGGGTAGACAGAGATGCCCTTCGTCCGCAGGTATGATACCACTGGGGCCACGCATTTGGTGAAGACCCTGGGTGCGGTGGAAAGTCTGAAAGGCAACACCCTGTACTGGTAGCAGGTGTCGTCGACCGCGAACCATAGGTACTGACGGTGCTGCGGATGAATGGCGATGTGGAAGTAAGCATCCCGAAGATCGATGGAGGCGAACCAGTCCCTTCGATGGAGGAAGGGCATGATTGAGGGCAGCGTGAGCATCTTGAACCTCTTGGGGTGGACGAAGTCGTTCATTCCTCTGAAGTCTAGGATGGGCCGCAGGGTTCCGTCCGCCTTCAGTACCGTAAAGTACCGGGAGAAGAAGCCGGTGGACTTGGCTGAGGACGGGAGTTCCTCAATTGCCCCTTTTTGCAGAAGGGACTGGATCTCTTCCAGCAGGACTGAGCTGGCCGGGGTGGAGTAACAGACGCCTCACGGTGGTATACTTTGAAACTCTATGGCATAGCCAAGACGGACGATGGTAAGCACCCAAGAGTCCGTGGTGACTCTTCACCACTCGGCGAGGTGTCTGGCCAAGCTCGGTCGATCTTCTGGGGATGCTGGCAAGCTGAACGATGGTATCGGTGGTGACCTGCGAAGGCGGTCAAAACCGGGACTTCGTCCCCAACGAAGACTTCTTGGAAGAAGATGGGCTTCTCCGAAGAGGTCTTCGAGTGGTGGACAAAGTGGAAGGCCTGGAAGAAGTCGAATGCGTAGACTGTTGATACGTGGAGGAAGAGGATCTACGCCACGACGGACGCGAGCCAAAGCTGCGACAAGGTTGCGGTTGGTTGATGCCCATCTTTTTGGCCGTTAGTCGGGTCTTGATGATTTGGTCCATGGTCTCGTCAGTAGAGGAGTGGAAGAGCCCTGGCCATCAAAGAGGAGGTCTTCGATCCCCTTGTGGCTGTCCTCCTGTAGCCCTGACGACCGTAGCCATGCATGTTGTCGAAGGGCAACTGAACCAACCATCACCCTCGAGGTAGCCTCCACGACGTGCCTCGAGGAAGCGAGCTGCTGAGTCGCAAGCGCAACCGCCTCGTTATATAATTGAGTGGCACTTGCTCGGGATTCATCAGGAAGATCTGCCAGGAGCGGGGCGAGCCGGTCTAGGATGTTCCTGTGGTAAGCGGCGAGGCAGGCCATGGTGTTGAGTACTCTAACCACCAGAGAGGACGCAGAATAAAACCTTCGCCTGAAATTGTCAAGTTTCCGGCCTTCACGGTCCGGCGGGGTCATGTGTGGCCTGGTACCGCCTTTGGTCTGGGCTGACTTCATCACAACTGAGTTCGGGACCGAGTGGCTAAAAAGGAATTCCGCATTCTCCTTTTGTGTCTTACATAGATGCTCCAACCTGTGTGGTATAGGTTGGGCCGAGGCTGGTTTGGGCCATGGATGCTTCAGGGCATCCAAAAGCATAGGCAAGAAGGGCAGCGGCATGGTGGATAGTGGACGCGTCTCGAGATATTTGAAAGATGGGATCCTGTGCCGCTGGGGCCGGGTCTGCAACCTTCAAGCCCAACGCCGTGGCCATGCGGAGAAGGATCGCGGAGAACTGTCAGACATCCTCCGGTGCAGAATCCGGGGCTGGTTCTCCAAAGGCCAATGGAGGCGATTCATGGGAAGACGGTGTAGAGTTTTCCGAGTCCAACTCTGTCTCGTAGGATTGAGAGGAGGGAGACGGGGACCTCTCCACCGTTTTCTCCACTATCGGGGCAGACGATGGAGTCACCGTTGTCGCCGGTATCGTGGACGATGTCATGGTTGCGGTTGGTGGCACCTTAGCGGGTACTGTTGAGGGCCGAGGGTGGGCCACCTGCCTGGGCCATGGTGGTTGGATCCCTGGCCTGCGTCGTGGTGGTATCCGACACAGCACGAGTAGCGGTCGACATCACCCTCGGGGGCGGTGACACTGCCCTGTAACGAGGTGAGGGCTCTCTAGACCTCCGATAACGCAGGGAGGGCGATCTTGCAGGCAGCCTCTCGTAACAGCGATGCGCTTCCCTTGATGGTGAATGGGATCAATGGCGAGGTGACCAGTACCGTGGGTCAACATGGTACCTATCCCTGTATGACGGGGAGTAGGAGTGATAAGACCCAGGGTACTCATGCAAGAGATGTTCTCGTCCATACCTACCGAGGTAGGAGGCAGAGGTAAACACCGAGTCCCGAGAGTGGGCCCTGTCTAGGCACATCTCCTGATGGCAAGGAGATGGAGGCCTGACTCTCCGTTCAGGAGTGCGGGACCGAGAGCGGGATTGGCTCCTCCGAGAGGCTGGCCGTTGGCTGGGCAAGGGCCGATGTCTGGCTGCAGCCTCCTCCTGGCAGTCTACCGCTTCGCGGTGACTGAACAGGGTACCCGCAACTGTCAGTTCGGTCGGTTCTGGGTGCACGGCTTCCACGGCCGGCTCCTCGTCCGACACCTCAAGGACCTCCTGTGGGTCCGACTGCTCTGCCGTTTCCTCAGCGAGCAGGGTCAGTGGAGGTGTCAGAGGGCGGGTTTCCTCAAGAGGGGAGCGCCTCTTCTCCTTCTTCTTCCTCCTCTTCTCCTTCTCCTTGACGTCCTTAGAAGATGGACATTTTCATTGGGCCGCTGTTAGAGGCCTGGA
The DNA here is from genome assembly GCA_948474755.1 of Ctenosaura bakeri. Taxonomy (NCBI): domain Eukaryota; kingdom Metazoa; phylum Chordata; class Lepidosauria; order Squamata; family Iguanidae; genus Ctenosaura; species Ctenosaura bakeri. Next base: position 116,759 of record CAOLHI010004625.1, on the reverse strand, counting down.
AGAAGTCGAAGCCTGCGAGCCCGCAGGTGTCTCCTGAGTCTGGGCTGTGGAGAGTTTCGGAATCTTCGGCAGCTTCAACGTCGGTACCGATCCCAGTACCGATGAGGTGGACAGCGCGGCAGCCACCAACGCCGATGGTGTAACAGTCACCGATTTCACCTTCTCCGACATCACAACGGGTGCCTCGTCTCTCACTCGCAAGGACTCCTCCCAACAGTGAGACTTGAGCCTTGCCGAGCAGTTGCGGAGGGTTTGGTGGGTAAACTCCCGACAAACTGGACAGGCTTGCATGTTGTGGGTCTCACCTAAGCAGAAGAGACACTGGCGATGCTTGTCGGATAGAGTGACCTTCCGACCACAGGAGACGCACTTTTTGAACAGGGCCGACATAGACCGAGTGTCTGGGACGGAGAAGACAGTTCGACGGCGGTGAAGAAGGGTCACTGAAATGAAGAGAAAAGAGACGACGACGGGGAGAAGAGGGGTCGGAATACCAAACACAGTCCGAAATCCAAGTCCGTAATGCCAGAAAACCGAGAAGCCGAGGTCAAAAGCCAGGAAAAAGACGAAAAAAGCACAAGCCACTAAAGAACCTTCTGTACGCTACGGCGGACAAGAAAGAACTGAGGAATGACCGTTGCTCGGCGGGCTGAGCATGCGCAGTACCAGCATGGGGGAGGGGTTCCCACCAAGCTACTAAGCTCTAGAATTTTCCGTATGCTACCGCGCAGGCGCGAAAGCTCCTAATGTATGAGGCACAGAGACCACGAAGAAGAAATCAATTTATAACACAGGAGCAGATGAGAAAACAGCTACATCTTGTGATAAAGAATGGGGCTGGGAAGAGCACACAAAAAAAGTCTAGCTCAGTCTGTAAACTTTTTGCTTCTGCTCTTTCCATCACCAAAGAATCCATAACCACCAAACATACTATAAAGGTGAGAACAAAATATGGATACAGCCTTTTCCTTAAATGTGGTATTCTCTATGCCAGATGGAAAGCTGAAAAGATGTTTGCTAAGGTTACACTGCTCAGGCAAAACTATAATATTCCTCTTAAGGCCTGTGACTTATGGCCTTTCCCAGACAGGGGTAACCTGGCCATAGTAGTTCATGCACTAGTAATTTCCCAGTTAGACTACTGCAATGTGCTCCACATGTGGTGCCCTTGAAGATGACAGCTGGCATAATATGTACCAGTTGGACTACTGATGAGAACATCCTACAGAAACTCTAAGACAATTTTAAAGGAAGTACTCTGACTGCCAGTATGCTTCTGCTCTGAATTCCTGCTGCTAGTGATTATATTTAGGGCCCTAAATAGCTTGGGACCTTGATACCTGAAGGAGCACATCTCTCTGTATTATCTGCCTGAGCTCTGAGATATGCTGGACAGCCCCTCTTCTATGCCCCAGAATCTGAATAATCCATTACAGGACATAGGAGAAGACCTTCACTGCTGTGGCGCCTAAGCTGTGAAATGCCCTCTTCTTGGAAGACTACTTTGTGCCAATGCTGGCTACATTCCAGCACCAAGTTAAAATGTGCTTTTTATCATAGCTTTTGAGATCTGAGAATCTTTTCTTAATCTACATAGGTATATGATTTAAAACTGTTTTTAATTGTTTTAAATTGATTTGGCTGTACGCAGTCCTGAAATCTTAAGATAGAAAGGTACAAATATTTTAATAAACAAAGAAATTTTAAAAATCCAATAACCTAGACAGTTGGTTTCAAAGTGAATACAAGGCTGAATGGTAAAATCATATATATTGAGGTAAGGTTACATTTATGCTCTCACATCCAGAAACTCCGTTCAGAAAACAGCAGTTTCCAAAGTTACTCCTTGTGAGAAAAAGTGTTTTGACCCAACAACTGTTTTCTATTAAAAATACTCCAAGATCGGAGTCAAAAAGACATGAAAATGCAAGGAATGTATTTAAAGGTCTTTCTCACTGAATCTTACAAGAGCTATATATTGAAGAATGGAGAATGGCATATTGGACTTAGTTGTCTTTTGCTTGCAGTTGCACATTAACACTAGGGCCAGAGTCCCATGTTACTACCGACTAGAGCAGACACAACTAACTCCACCATTTATTAAATGGGTCTACCCTAGTGGGAACCAACTAACAAACAGATATTCCAGTCTAAATTACAGTCGGCCCTCCACATTTGCGGGTTTCACTTTTGTGGATTTGATTATTCACGGATTATTTGCTGTCACCTTTGCTGCCTCCCTATGCCATTTTTAATAGGGACAGCAAGCCTTGTGAGACTGAGACACTATGAATGAAGCTAGTAAGTCCCTATTAAAAATGGTCTGGGGCAGCCGTGGAGGTGGTAGTAAGTCCCACCAGCCAGCCACTTCTGCCTTGTGAAGGAATCCTCGTACCTCAAAGGAATCCAGATGGGTTGAATATGGCAATCATACTTTTTTTGTGTGTGTTAAATATGGTTTGAGAGGGCCTATATTCACAGTTTTTCCACATTCACAGGGGTCCTGTGACCCTAACCGTAGCGAATGTGGAAGGATGACTGTAGTTTAACCCAAGATGCAGAAGCAGAAAAAAGACTGCACAATGTGCCAGACTATAGGGTTTTCCTCCACCCCCTCCCCTGCAGCCAGAAAAAGAATAACCGGCATGTTATAATTTATTGTCAGTTTGATTTTACTGGAAGGCACCCTGAGCACTTCAGGTATACGGTGGTATCTAAATATTTTAATAATCAGAATCAGAATCACAGTGATGTCAACAAGGAATCAAGGGAGGAAATTAAAGTTCAGTTGTTAAATAAGCCAGCTTAATGGCCAAGGGCATGTAACTAGTTTGTTTAACAACCAGTTATTGTTTAGTTAAACCATAAATCCTGGCTCATCCATGCCAATAACTCGGCAAAATGAGACTGAGTGCTGGTTTATTCTTTCTACCATTTGTACAAGAAGAGAAGAGGGGTAATGGGAAATGCATAAGCTTGGGGCTTTGCCCTGATTTTGTTCTGCTCATGCATGTTAATCTAAATTAAATATTTTATGTGAAACAACTTCTTTGTGTCTACCAAGAAAAGCAGGATTCTTCTGCATTTTGCACAACCCTTAACATGACCGTCTAGCATTTAAAAAAAAAAATTGGTCTGATCAATTTTTAATACAAATCAATCTTTTAAAAGACAGTAGTTGGAAGGATCATTCAATAAAACACTCCCTCAATCTCACCTTAATATGGGAAGCATTGATATAACCCGTGTTATTTTCTTTTGTAGGGACCAGCTCTACTCTGGTGTCATCATATGGAAGTACATCTTGGAATCTGTTCCGTTCTGCATTTTCTGGGAGCCGGGCTATAGCACAGTCACCATCGACAAGCCTTTTCTTTTGAATACGCTCATATTCTGTAAACACCATTCCTTGTTCTAATCGTTGTTCCAAACTTTTACACTAGAAACATGAAAAAGAGTATGAATATACCATTTTGCACAAACATATCATCAATTTTCTTTTCTCTTTCTTTCCCTCCCACTTCCATATACATGACTATTACTATACCATGTGTTTTAAAAAAATATATATTTGCATACCACATCCAAGGTATTTATTAGTATTGATTTTATTGAAATGGTTCTTATTCCTGCCTTTTAATTTATCTAGCCCTACCAGCAACACACAGAACAATGAAAAAATAATAACACAAATAAAATCTAGCAGCAAATCCAAAAATAACTGTGCAAATTAAATAAAGCACAGTGTAGTATAACAGTTCCAGTTGCAAAACTATGTTACATCTGTTCATTCAAACAGCCCCCCTCCAGACTCCTATTATCCATTTGCAGCTCCCTCATCCCTGTTATTCTGCAGATAGAGGAGAGCAGGGTGGGACTGGAGAAGCATCAGTCTAAGTCCTTGAAACCAGATACAAAATGATTACATATAGTAATCCACTGAGATCCACTAGTGTCCCTAGAGGTCTCAGTGGATGATGTAATCATCTTGCATCTGACAAGGGTAGGGGGACTTTGGTTACTATAGTGGGTGGAAAATAATACCAACTTCCACTAAATTTCCAAAAGACTAACATCTGTGAAGTCCACTAATAGGATTCCAACCAAAGAAGGCTGAGCAAAGAGAAAAGGCTGTCTCAAACAAACACTGCTGACAGAATCTAGGTTTCTTTCTCTCTCTAGGGGTCCAATGGATCCCTCAGATGTGCTCTGAATGATCAGTGAGTCTTCTGGAGAAGACTGATAGGGACAAGTTGCAAGGGGCAGGAGAGACAGAATTTGTTTGCACGATGCAAGATGTAGCCCAGAAGCTTTAAAATGGCCTCTCAAATTTGATAAGGGAATCCTGAAGTCAAGAAACGCCACCACAGAAAAGGTTCTGCTGTTTTCTTCATGGCCATTCAATCTATCTCTGCAAGTAGGGGCACACAGAACAAATAGGCATATACCCCTTTCAGTTTCACCTTTCTGCTCTATATGGTTCCCTGGGTAATATCTAAAGATTAAGTATGACATAAAGTGCAGGTGTGCACTGAGGAGAAAAAAACCAAAAATAGTTTTTAAAATAGTGCACAATTTTTCCCATAAGCTTGGTACTCAACTAAAAACTTACTCAAATGAAACTTCTCCTTAGGACACCCAAAATAATATAATCACGAAAAGTGAATATAAACATCAAACACGTAGCTCAGAGAGAACACAAAACCAACCCGTTCATCATTTGTAGCTCTGGTGGGTTCCTCCTTTCCCTCGTCTGGCAGTGGCAGTCGAGATAACGTCAATCCATTTAGAGCAGCTAACTTCAAAGGTCCTATTTTTTTGGCTTCAGCTCTGTTCTTTTTCATGACCTGCTGGAAGAAGGCACCTTACAACATAATGCAATAGAAACCTAGGTTGGTTGAGATGTGGGAGACTCAGAAAGAAAAAGGAAGCACCTCTAGCCCTTCTTTTGCAAGCAGGAAAAAAGGCACACCAATGGCTTCCCTGGCTAACACTACCTTACAGAGACTGCTATGGTAAAGCAACATTCTTTCCACCTTGCCTGTCTTCATTCCATCTTTTCAAATTTTTCAAACTTCACAAGAGTGATAAATAGAGCTTAGCAACTTGAAAGTACTGTTCCACTCAATGGACTTCAGGAATTAACTGCAGATAATACTTAAAAAAAAAAAAGGACGGAACAGCTGCAATTTGGCATCCAACGTGTCACTTAAATTCCATGGATTCCCAGCAGTTTGTTTTTATCTTGTTCCTCTTCCAAGAAATTCAAGTCAGACAGAGAAGTGTACCATCCTGTCACTTATACATACAACCATCCTGCAAGGTAGGCAAGGTTGAGAGTACATGATCAGCACAAGCTTCATGGCTGAGCTGCAAACTGAACCCATGTCTCCCTTCTCTGTGGCCCTTTCTGCACCTTTCCTTTTTTCGGCGCTGGGGTGCAGGGATCGTGCAAGTAGCCTCCAGCGAGAGGCTCTCACGTCCCTGCTGCTTCAGCTCCACATGAGCTGCCTGCTCGCACAAGAGCCCCACCTCTTCCTTCCACAGTGCACCCTGGGACTTTCCCAGGTTGCGCTGGGGCAGGAAGCGCGACCGGCGTGGCTCTGGAAGTACCACACGCCAGGTAAGTGCACACGGGGTCCAGGAGCAATGCATGATCGCACACCATTTTCGGTGCAATCGGTGCCTGCTGGCCCCTGGAGCGTAGCGCGATTGTGAGTGCATTGTGCAGATTGCTCCTCACAATCGTGCAACGCTCCAGGCGCCCTTTCACATGGCAAATGCCATGCGAAAAGGGCCTAAGTCTAGTACTCAAACCTCCACAGTGTACTGACTCACAATATGGTGTATGCTATTATGTTGTACTGGTTAAGAGTGTTGGACTGAGACCTGGGAAATCCAAGCCCAAGGCCCCACTAAACCATTGCCACGAAATGTCACTGGGTGACCTTGGATGATCAGTCTGTCTCTTAGCTGCTAGATAAGCACTTAGCAAGCAAGTGTAAGAAGGACAGTGTTGGATTTTCCAGGTACTAACCAGGAAACCTAATCTGATCTTTCAAGAACGCAGTTGCAGTGACACCACAAAATTCAGGACTCATGCTACAAAATGCTAAAAAATATTATAAAACTTTGGCATATCTTTTGAAGGGACATTCAATTTTATGGTTTGTAGTTAGCTCAGCTCACTTAACACATCCTTGAACCTAATGGCCAATTAAGTCAATCCTTTAGATCACTAACAATGAAAGCTAAGCCCAATTCTATATCTTTATTATTTATTATTTTATTACATTTCCATCTCATCTCATATCATAAGATCTCTGTATGGCTTACAATAGATCTTCTAGAATATTCTAGAATAAAATACATCCTCTTAAATGTTCTTGAAAGACAAAATTGAAAGCCCTTTTGCCCAGGTCTGTCCCATCTGACGAACCATTTTTCAACATAATTGTGACTAATTTAAAGGAAGAATCTAAGTATGGGCCTGCCCTAGCATAATTTCAGCCAGTGACAGGATCAGCTGCTTTGAGCAAAACTAGCAACAGTATCAACCCCTGGAATCATATTTCTGGCTACTCTTTTCCATCTGCCCAACAGTATTCAATAATAATTAAATCACAAATAAGAAAATACAGAATTGCAGTCTGAGCTACTTAGCAGCTGCTAACAAAATAAAGCAAGTCGAACTGGAAAAAAGGGGCAAAAATTCTCTAAGTCAAAAAAATTCATCTGGCAAGGTAACAGAAGTCCAATGAATCAACTGTAAGTAGAAGGCAGGTGAGAATATAGCAAGAGAAAAAACCTGGACAAAAAGAGAAAATTCAATAAATATAAAAAGATTTATAACAGTTTTATAACTGTTTATATTTATAACAGTAAATATATTTACTGTTATATTTATAACAGTAAAACAGAACAGTTTTAATTATGTTTATACTGATCATTAATAAAGATTCCCTGATTAGTTCCTCTTAGGGCAGATTCACACATTACCAAATCATTTCTTGAACGACAAGACTGGAAGGGAACCATAAAATCACTACCACCAATTTCACAGACATTTTAAAAATTCGTTTGTGTCTAGAAAGCAAAAACGACATGTATGATCTACACAGGAACCTCATGTTAAGACATAGTCCAACTGGTGAAGTTTTATAACTTGTAGAATTATCTTACTAGTGCTAACCCTGAATGCACTGTGTGCAGTCCAATGGGAAGGGGACACAACAGAAATACACCACATTCCTTGTGTGTACTTGGTTGCATATTCAACCACCTGCAATTCCAGTAAAGAAATTGTGGGCAGCTGGCATGGCAAAGAGTTCTGCCTGATATCCTGGGATCTGCTGCTGGTCAGGAAAAACAAAATACCCTGGATGTTAAAAAAACAAAAACAAAACACCCTACTAGGCATATTTAGGCCTAAATCCTCTTTCAGTTCAGACTAGAACAGACCCATTGAATCCATTAGATTTATCTACCTGTTCACTTATCATTAAATGACTGGTTGAATGAGTCTACTTTAGTTGGGACTAACCAACAGGATGTCAATCTTATTATGCTCTTAAGTCCTTTGACTGGTAAGAGGCTTTTATGATACAACACAGAAGAAAACAGAAGAAAAAAATCTTAGGGAAAAACTCACCCCTAAAGGAGGTAGTCCTTCTACTACATTCTTCTTCCCCGAAAGTAATTCGGATACAGGTCTCTTCTTTACAGAATCCTTCCGCACTCTGTATCTTGCAGACATTGTTAGATCAGACTCAGACACAGATGGAGTCAAGAGCCCATCACCTCTCCTCTGTACCTGAGTGTCAGCCATGATGTGGGTGGGACTCACATCCTTTACCCTCTTCTCAGTCTCTGTAATATGCAACTTGGGTTCATGGATATGTAAAGGACCAGGAGATGGAGAAATAGAACTGTAAGGATAGTTCAATAAGGATTCAGGAGAATAACAACCCATGACAGAAGAAAGCTGGGATTTTCCATCAATGAATGGGGAGAGGGCCGGATTTGTCTTACTGTCTTCTTCAAAATCTTCTTCTTCTTCGCTGCTATGAATCAGCATAGTGGCATCAGAAAGAGACTTCTTATGCCCATAGTTCACATCTTCTTCTTGTTCCTCATTTTCCTCTTGCTTTGTTCTTTCCAGGAAAATAGTGGGCTGGGATCCAGCAGGGACCACCTTTGTCAGGCCTACATCTGCAGCTGAGGCTGACATGGTCCTCTCTTTCATTCTCATAGCCTCAAAGCTGTGGGCCAGACCAGCTATTTCAATACTGTTCCTCTTCTGCAACTGAGCATGCCGGGCTGATGTCAAAGGCTCACTCACTTCCTGGAGGGAATGTGCGACCGGCAAGCTGTCTTCCTGAAATGTTTGGACTGAGTGATGGACCCGTCGGGTGATGAGGTCAGGATTGCTGCTGCTGATATAGAGGTGGCGGGACAGGTCTGGGGTGCTGTTGGCTGGCCTGGGATAAGGATAAGGAGGAGGAGGGCGATATACTTGAGTCTTCATGATGTTTGGTGCAGGATAATCTTGAGCCTGCAACTGAACATTTGTCAGTTCAGGAACACTCACTGCTCCAACCACTAGGCGTCTTTCAGCAGGATATGGGTAAGGGGATTGGCTATGGAAGCTGTAATTTAGATTAAAAGGGTAGTGTCCAGAGTGAGGGGAAGTGAAATTAGCATGCTCTCGGATTTCAGGCTGGCTGTACACCATGGCATCGGGCCTACTGTAAGCATATGAATTGCCGATGTTGAGGTTTCTCATGGAATGACTCTGCTTGTCTGAATGTATCATTCCCCGGTTAAGCTGCTTCATGACAGTTTCATAATCTGGAGTAGGCCGATAAGAAGGTGGTATAAGGGCACTGTGCCGGTGTGACGGGATATAATCAGGTCTGAGGACATCACTGCCAGTAATGCTTGGGTTGGAGGACATGGGTGATGGCTGCATGTAGTGCTGCGGGTTATTCAAGGAGTTTGTGCTATGAGCGCTGTAGACACTGCCGTTGCGGATTCTGCCATTATAGTCATGCGGTGCTCTATCCAGGCTGGTCTGAGAATGGCAGTAATAGCCATTCTGGTTATTCCCATAGAGATTATCTGAAATACATATGTGACTACCTATTTACTAAACATTCACAGAAAGAGTAAAAAGACTTTTGTCAAAGTATCACCCCAATGTCTCACCAATGTGATTCTCAATTCCAAACAGAACACTCAGGATCAACAAAAAAAATGCTGACAACTTCACTGTCAACAATGAAATATTTCAGGTACTCATTCTCTTATCTGAGTCTCGTTTTGGAAATTATGGGCCTAGTTGGATAAGAGACAACCAGGGATCTCCAGGCAGGGTTAAGAACAAATTCTGCCTTAATTTCTGGAGAGTCACTGCCTGTCACAGGCAACAGTTTTGGTCTAGATGTGCCAATGAACAGACTCAGTATAATGGAAGTTCCTATGTACTGACATTAGAAACATCTTTCATGTATGTTTTCATCTTGCTCTATGAGTGATGAAAACAAGAAAGGGAGATGGACTTGCATAGAAGTTCCACTAGATCCCTGCCTGATTTACTCCTGATTTTCCCAATTTGAGCAGGAACATTTTGAAGGTGAATGGGAAATTCTCTCATGTTTACTTGAATGTGAACCTCCATGCACTCAGGAACACAGCTTTATCAGTGGGGCTTTTTCAAGCTTAACCTTTCCCTTTGTGCATAACATGCACCTCAAAAACACAGCCTATGTGGCAATTAAGCATGCAAAAAGCCTACCACAGGATCAAATGGAAGTACTTTTCAAGCATAAGTACATTGCAGAAACTGGTGGGGAGGTGGAGCTCAGAACTGGAGAGAAAAGGAAACTCCCTCTTTTGTTGTGCCTCTCTAGGAGCTTTTTCAGCTGAAGAGCAGGGTCAAATGTTTTTATAACAATAATAATGACTTTATAACAATAATGAAAACCTACAATGAGAGGCTTTTTTCAAGCCTAACAGCCACGGAGTAAGTGTTGCAGAGAGAGGGACCTATGAACCTCCCAAATTGACTGCTTGCTCTGCCCAATTCTGGCACTCAGCTCCCAGAAGGTTACTTTAGAGGGAATGAGGACCCTCGGTCAAAAGAAGGTTTCCCGTTCCCATACTACACGTGGGTAAAAGTTCCCCAGTGGTATTTTCTTCCCTACGTTCAGTGAGTTACCTCTATTTTCTTCAACAGCAGGCTCACAGTTACCAATTGATAATGAAAACACAGAGCAAAATGTCATGGTTCTACAGACCACTCAGCTCTAGATGGAAAACACTTTGGCTTGTGAGCCAGGAAAGTTACTCTCAGCCAAAGCAGATAAAACTGAGTGAGGAGGAAAAATATCCAGAGATGGTATGATGAGACTTGGTTCTATGCTCCATACACGAAAGGTACATATACAGGTTCCATCCTGGAATTGACTAGGCTGAGATCTATTTCTCAATAATAACGAGTAGGCAAAGTAGGTTCTCAAGGCTCTTTTCAACCACTTCCAGTTTTGGAGAGCATGTCCCTCATTCCACAGCAACACCTTTTATAATATGCTTGCAGGAGAAAAGGCTTCCTGAACAAATTGAATATTTACCTTGTGAAGATGTATATGGTTCTCCAAAGTGTCCATTGTAATGTAGTTGAGGTGGGGCTGGTGTCATCATATAAGGCTGCGGTTTGGGCTGCTACGAAATTATTGAAGTGAGTGGAAATACATAACTGATAGCATAGCAACAGAAAATCCTAAATCTTTAGCTCAGTTCAGATATTTGGGTGGATTCCGATGAGCCGGCAGTGCTTTTGCAAAACTTCCCAGCATTTCAGACCACAAGGCAGGCAATGCGATGGTAGGTCACCACCACTTGACTGACTTAAATATAAACTGTCAAGGAGACCCTTCAGGGCTAGAGAGGTACTGATGTGCCTCCATGAAGTAAAATATTCAGTTAAGAAGCCTACAATTTGATAAGCAAGTACAAGCAGATCCTTGATTAGCCAAAATACATATCTGGAGGTTAATAGGGCAGAGGCTGTAACACCTGTCAAACAGCTGATTAACAGTATCTACATTAAGCCAATAAACATTCAGCAGCCAACTGCTAGCTATTACGAAGGAATTACTCACTTTGTTGTGAAAAACCTGGATTAGTTAACAGAATTAGTACAGTGCAACACAACTAGCCTCACACGTCCCATGAGGAAGCACTTAACTGGCTGCTGAGTTACAGTTTGTATGATTTTAGAAAAGGGATGTAGACTGTGTCCTCTTAGGAAAAAGCATCTGGGGGAAAGAGTCTAAGCCTTATACAGGGAATTAACCCTTCCGAAATAGGACTGCACTGAAGCAAACTGATGCTGATGATGACTTTTCCCCCCCACTAGTAGCCTCTCCAGCATCAGATTTTTGTTAAGTCCAGATTTTAAATCCAATTGTCACATGTGATAATCTACCATCTTCCTTGTGAGATGTCCTTAAGCAACTGATCTGACCACTCTGTAAAAAGAATGCTAGACCACATAGGTGTTTGGCAAGGATGGTTCTTATTATGTTCTTAATAGGTGATCACTCAAAGACAAGGCTCAAAAATGTTAGTTTTTGGACTACAACACTTGTGTTGACTTGGAGATTTTGGGATTTGTAGTCAAAAGTACATATTTCAAGAATTGCTTGAAGGAATCTGTGATATTTTCAGTTCTTACTAATGTCTCCCTTTCTGCATATAAATAAAATATGATACAGAAAGTTGCAATAGCCACCACTGTTAGCTCAAGGTATTTCCTTCAGACCCCCAAAATAAGGGTCCCAATGCTCCTGTCCCATGGTCAAACTCATATCCAAGACCTGAATCAGCCACTGTAGTCTGACTTATAAGGAAGGATCTAAGTCCAAATCTGTGTTATTTCATTTAGTTTAGTATATGGTTTTCGGCAATCTAGTCCAGCATTCTGTTCCTATAGTGGCCAACGGAACAATATCTTCCCACGTACGTTTCCTGGCAATTGCTATTCAGAGAATGGTAATATGCTTCAGCATATTAAAATGGTAGTATTACAAATATGTATATATTTAAGCTAAATGGTGTGGCACCACACAGTTAAGAAAGGGTATGTAACATATTTAATTTGCACGGCACAGAAAACTGTTGCAAAATTTGGCATTCGTGTGATGAAAGCTCCATCACGGAGGCTTGGTGTTCTCAGGCACCTCTCTCAAATTATAATTGTATTAATTTATTAGAAAGAGTTGGCTAACTGTTGCAACACTGTGCAAAGACAGGAGTAAGAATGCAACTCAGAAACATTTTTTCTATTTATTTTGGGTGCAGCCAATGAGTCCATTCCCTAGCTGTTGGGAAAATAAAATGGTATGAATTCTCACACACTATTAAAATCTCCAGGAAACTGCTAGATAAACAGCTCCTCTGTTAAATGCTGTAAGCTAGGTCTCCCAGACACATTAACTTAGCAGTTCTTCCACTCTTCTCTTTAGAAGGGTGGATTGCCTGCCATAAATGAAACTAAGCATGATTAAGAGAGAAACTCTAATCTCTTGATACGTGGAGGTGACAGAAATAATTCCTCTATCAACCTGAACTATTTTAATACTGACCTTTAGTCCAATTAGAGAACTATCCAGAGGCCAAAAATATATAGGCGACCCACCATCTGTAGTGTTACACCTACACTGTTTCTCTTCTTTAAGGGACAAGTTTGCTCACATTAATATATAACTTTAAAAAACAAACCAAAAAATAAGAAGCGTTTAGAGCTAGAGATCTTACCAGAGACAACCTGGATGATGATTGCCTCCTAACTGGATTGACTGTCACAGTATGAGCTTGTCTATAAAGCAAAAGCAAATGATAAAGTAAAAAATACAGATTTACAGTGATATAAATGATAGTGGAATCGTATGCACGTTTAATTAGAAATAAATTGTCCAACAGCACTTATTCCCTAGTCTAATATAATTAGGAATGCTTTCTTAGGGAGAACATTTAGTATTCTGAACTCTTGTAATGATTGCAATTCCAGGAGCCTATCCCCTTATAAACAAAGCAGTAGTCTCCATAGCGTGAGAGCATGTGCATACAAGTACACACACATACACACATGCGCACGTGCGCATGCAAATCAAAGACAATGCCACTCCTGTTAACATTCCTTCTCCATCAGCAGAATAGACTGCATGTATTACAATGCATCAGGAGTTCAGAGAGAGAACAATCTGAACTTCCAGAAATGTTGTAACTATGGCAGTTTGGGCAGTAATGTTTTGTTTAGCCACCAATAAATTCCCTCAAGAGTAGCTGCCTGTACCATAGCTAGCATGCCTGGCTAGATTTCTAACTTTCAATAAAACAAGCACAACTGGTGAATCTTCAAGCAAATATTGTTTGTTTTCTTTTCAGATGCATTGGCCAAACACTTAGAGGAGAGACTTTCCATTTCAGCTCAGGAATAGCCAAGGGTGGCATTAAACCTGGCTTGTATGGTATAACATAAAGAATAGTGGAGCATAATGATGTGGCACTGTACTGTAGAGGGGACTGCAACCTAGAAGAGACCCATCCACACAAACTCTAATGCACTGTTCCACTTCTTTTTGCAGTGTGTCAAATGTTGTTGTCCCCTCTACCTGCCCAAAATGTTGACCAGAACATGCATAGCATTTAGATACAAAATGTCGAGGTGGGTATTCTACCTTGCTCATGTGTTTAACATCACATGGAGGATGACAGAGGCAAGTAACAGAATTCCCCCCCTGAAATCCAGCTCCCAATGCTATGACTCTACTTAATCACATCAGTTCAAAGTCTGAGCTTAGAAATGTTATATTTTGGATCAGTGCAGTCATGTTGGCTGAGATATTCTGGAAGCTGTCCCCCAAAAACTAACTTTTTCAACTTCTGGTCAAGGAAAGTTAAGACCACACCTGCCTCAAGTAAGTATGGAAACAGTACGAATACCTGGCATGCAAAGAACACAGAAGGAAAGAAAGAGAATGTTTTCTGGCTCACCCTTTGGGTAGAGAAGGACGAGAAAGGATTGGAAAGCGTGGAAAGGAAAGAATGAGGAAAGATTTCTGAGAGCCTTCCTCAGGCGGAGAGTCTGGGGAGTCTCTAAAGACAAGGTACATGCAGACAAAATGGAGGCAATGAAATAGCACATTGAAAAAGAAAGGATGTTGGTTACAACAGAGGAGACATTTCAGTCCATCTTCCACTGGGCATTCAAAAGGTGTTCATTTTGTATGGTCATGACACCCAGTCTTTCTTATACCACAGAATGAAAACATAAACCTGTTTCTATAGAAAGACTCTGTTAGTTTATGATAGGGATGCAATAGAAGTGGTTTCTGAGGTAGCTTGTATTTTTGGCCAGCAGGCATGTGTTAGGAAAGACTCACTGCTACTATTTTATAAATATAAGTTCTGATCCACACAGCTAAAGAAAAAATGTTAGCCATGTATGTTAAAAAAAAGACAGACAAAGCTATGCAAAAAATCACTATGGTGTTCCCCACAGCACAATAGTTCATGAGTTTAAGGAACTGTATTGTTTTGCTTGGCTGTGGGCTTGTTTTGAGAGGTTGTATACCTTTGTATGCCTCTGATACCACAGCATCACAAAACAGTAAACGCAGTGTGTATACCTCTGATTGTATACACATTGTATACCTCTGATACCACAGCACCACAAAAACAGTAAATGCCCTGGTGTTTACTATACAAAATTAAGGACCACGTTACATGAAAAATTCAGTCTTCCTGTAAAATGATAAGAAAATCCAAGGCAACTCAGGGCTGTTACTCTCTACCTCAGGATACCTGGACCAAAATACTCGTTTGTGTACATTATTACAGCAATGAGGGAAGGAGATTTAACAAATTGGTACAGTAATAGTCAAAAATCATGGAAGAGAAACAGAATTGTTTCCCACAACATGAGCTTCATCTCATCCCGCTCGCTACTTGATAAGATTTCAGTTTACTGGCCTTTTGCTCCATCTCTTTTCAGCACATTTGTTGTGTACTACACTTGCATATAGTTCCTTCATAAGTTATTAATTTATTGATATCCCAACTTTTCTACTCCCACAACACAAAGAAGTGCAGCAAAACAGGTTTTCATGGGAACAGGTTCATGGCAACGTATGCTGTGATAATGGAACCTTTGAAACTATGATTCTAAACAAGTGTTAGCCATTTTGTTAAGCTTGTAATATGCACACTTTTTTCCTCTGAGACCTCATCTGAGATTAGACTCAGCAATGGATTTCTTATTGTAAAGCTCAGAATGAAATAGAAACATTAGAAAGATACACTCACTTCAATCATGAAAAATCAAAACATTGAAAATATTAGCAGCTATATAACTCTTGTGAAAAGTATACGTACTAAAAAAATAAGCAATGGGTTAAACACGTCAGTTCTTGTCTCTCAGTTACTAAAAGTTATGTAAGCAAAAACTTCAGTTTTAATTTCTAATGTTGCTCTAGTACAAAAATAAAAATTCTAGAATTCAGAGCTATAGGCCAATATATACATTATAATTAGTTGCTTACTTGCCACATCACATGAGTGATCTGCTCAGCAACTAAATTCATTTGTGATACTTACACAATACCATAAACAGCCATTTCTATGATCAAAGATTTCATTTTCAAGCACTCTGTGCAACGCACAGAAATTGCTTCTTTCGTTTATGAGAATCCTCAACACAGAATAGAACATTCATGGAAGCACATGCAAACGCATCAAAACATCAAGAAAATCTCCAGTGATATATGGTTAAACTCAGAGTTTGGAGAACTAACTTTTTTGTACTACAACTCCCAGAAACTCATGGCCAACATGGCTACTAACTATGCTGGCTGGGGGAATTTGGGATTTATAGTAAAAAAAAACTCAATACTTTTCTAAGCTCTGGTTAAATCTAAGAATATACCAATAAAGTCCTCAACTACTATGTCATGCATGGAGACTACACATATGGGACTGCTGTTCATAAGATAACAGAAATTACAGTGGGACAGAAACAAACATATCACCTCAAGAAGACTTCAGGTTTGTCGGACCCACTTTGTTTGTTTTTGGCTAGAACTTTGAAGGCAGATGCAGGTGCAAAATCGAAGCTGAGTGGGTGAAGTGGGCAAAGGAGCAGAACTAATTATTTATTGCACCTCATTACATAAATAATAGTGTGACTTGCCTACATTAGTACGGATCTGTATTTGCATATCAATTCAGAAGCAAGTCCCACCATGTTCAATGAGACATATTTCCAGGCGAGCATACAGTTCAGAGCTGGATTTAATAACGAGCTATTTCAGAAAGAGAAGTCTGTTATGGCTGATGATTAAAAAAAAAATAGAAAAGTCAAAAACTCATCCATTGATCTAACTGCTGCCTGTCCCTGAAAATGAAAAATATATTTCTAGTAATCCACTCCCCAGCAGAAGGTAGGGTGGTCATTTTTGCACTAGCTTCAGCCTCTGAAGTGGCATCACAGGCAACCTGTAAATATCTAAAATTCAATACAGATATCAATACTGTCTAGAATACAGAGCCTTAAGAGTGAATTGACATAGAGACCGATAAATTCTATCCATTCCAGAACTGGCTCTTTGTAGTTAGGTTGTGAATTACAGATAGTGTAGCTGTGATAGTATGAAACAGAATTGCCAAAGCTGCTAATTCAGAATCAAAACTAGTGTTGTGACTACAGTCGTCCCTTCATATTCACTGGAGTTAGAGGCACAGGACTCCTGCAAAAGTGGAAAAAATTCAAATATCAAAATGTGCATGTGTCTGTGATAAGGGGGCTGAGGCAGATACCCAGGGTCCAAGCCAGGTCAGGGAAAGTGGGTGGGTCAGCATAATGGCTCAATACTTCCTCTCTCTCACCCATCTCCTTCCTTGGGTGTGTGAGGGGCACTGGGAGAGCATTTGTGGTGCTGAGAAATTGGGCTGCAACCAAACCTTAGCTGGCTAGGCAGTGGCTGAAGGAGGACTAGAGGCACGTTTTAAAAGGGCTGCACAGCCTCACAGCCTGATCAGAGCTGCCAAGAAGGTCAGTTCCCCTAGAAAAGAAAGTCCTGAGTTGGGGGGGCAGGGGCTGGAGAAACTCACAGATAATCAAATCCATGAAAGTCAAACCTGCAAATGTGGAGGGCTGACTGTACTTCCTTCTCCTTTTATATAATTCAATTCAAATTATATAAGTTTTGATGTGTTCGATCAGAAATGTCCCTCTGCTAATGGAAGGCCTCTTCTGCTTGCAGAATACCTATCCCCAACTTAGCAGAAGAGCATTACGTGAGAAAAGCGACTACAAATTCCAAAGAGTTTCTTCATCTACATAAGCTCTCTCTTATATAATGTGTCATTGTCAACACATTCTGACAGAATATATACTACAGATATTATTTTTCTTTCTCCCTTTTTCTCCTATTCTAATGCAGTCTCTGATGCACTGTGCCACTGCACGGCAGGAATACTAGCTCTTGAACAACCAGTTTCAAAAAGTACTAATATATACTTTGTCTACCATTCATGGCTTTTTGGATCCAAGCCCTTATTCTCAGATTCTGCACCAATAGGAATGGGGCTCCTGTTAGAGCAATGCAAAGTTCTTTCCTAGGAAAAGAAGTTCTAATCTCAGGATAATTCACCTAACCTGCTCAATTAGGAAATTACAGAGTGCAAAGTTAGAGTTAATACAGAAAGACTTTATAGTGGTGCTGTACTTACAGGCTACATTTATTTAGTCTATAAAATTTGTGCCTGGCCACACACATTCTCCACACATATTTCGCTGTTTCCATGTCTTCCTGTAGAACAAAAGAAATATATGTCAGACAAAACTAGACAGCAAGACAGGTGGATCCATCGGGAGAGGTAGGATATAAATATATTAGTAGTAGTAGTAGTAATAGTAGTAGTGAGAGCCACTGTCAGTTAACATCAATTTCCTATTGAGTTGATTTGGAGACCAGTAGAGAGGAGTAGCCAGCATAGTGTAGTGATCTGAGTGTTGGGCTACGACCCTGGAGAACAAGGATCAGCCAAGGAAACCCACTGGATAACCCTGGTTGTGTCACACACTCTCAATCCCAGAAAACCTTGTGATAGGTTCACCTTAGGGTCACCATAACTCAGAAACAACTTGAAGGCACATAACAACAACAACAGAAAGGAGTAGAATCCAGCCCACTTATCTCATCTACTGAATATGCCCACAAAAACCCATGCAGTAGTGTGAATGTATTAATAAAACCAAGTCTCCAAACATAAAAATGTCTATAATGGGTGGGTTAGAGCTATCTCATGAGAAATTTAAAATGTGTACTTCTCCATTCCCCATAACATTAGAGCTATTGCATTTCATGATGAGATGAGGAATAAATCTCAAGAACATACCTGAAAATTTTTCCTGACACTACAGACCATAAATGGGGTATATAAAATGGGTTAACTGGTGCTTATCTAATTTAAGGATAATGACTCGCATCCTGCTCAGCAGTTACAGGATTATCACCTGGACTTATGAATTTATAACTGCTCAGGACCTACATTTACAACAGTGAATGACACAGCCTGGCAGCACCCTGACCAAAGTGTTTCAAGGTGCTGCAAAATGATGTCCGTAGAGTTCTCCAGTTTCAAGGTGCCTTGGAACAAACAGTTGTGGTAAGACCCCAACAGGTCTCTGGTACTTCTGAAACATTTTGGAAGAGTACTGCCAGGCTGCAAAGGCAGAGTTTTGGGAGGTGGAATCCTCAGATGTAATTATGATGACAGAGCTCCATCATGTTAAGTTATGTTGACAATACAAGATCTCAGGCAACTTTAAGGTTCTCTTCTAGATGTCACATAAACAATGCAGTGTAAATGCCTTAAACAAAATTGCTTTAAAACCACAGGAGTAAAAGCTCACTCACTTACAGTTTGGAACTGGATAGTCTCTTCTTTATTTGCCAGCTCTAGTGCAAAAAAGGACTTGTTGTGGGTCATATTAGCAATGTCGTGCCACCTATACAGGGGTTTGGAAAAGAAGTGGGATAGACACAATTCTCAAGACCTCACAAATTATTGTACTGTAATTGCATGCAGACAAGAGAGAATATGAATTTGCTATAATATTTCCTATGTATTTGCAGAAATTCTCAGCTGTTCTTTATGCTTCCACTTCAGTTTTCTATTTATTTGGTTGGTTGCTTTTGGGATATGCTTCCAACTGAACACAAGGAGTCATAAAGACATTTCAGTAATAATCATCACATGAAAATAAATGCATTAGAAGCATGCATCTCAAGTCAACTGTATGATAATATCCTCACATTTTGTAAAAAGCTGTACTCCCCTGTCATTTGATTATGCTCTGCTCTATGCAGCTTCAACATGAGAAATAAATTTTTTCCTCTGCTTGTACACATTTAGGTTCCTGCAAATACATTTGAGAAAGCATATATTTGGGAAATAAACTCACCTAAATATGACAGGAGGTCGGCCATTTTTGTGCTTCACAAAGATTCCATCAAGACAGGCTCCAATGAAAATGTCACTTCCTTGGCTATCCTGGATAGTAACCAGAGATAATGAAAACACTTGAAACATTTTTCCCAGCAGGAGTGCAACTATTCTACTACTGCACAATAAACATTTCATTATCACAGAATGAACTCAGACTTAATCAGGCTTGTCAGAGACATTAAAAACAATAAAAAGGGCTTTTTTAGATATGTCCGCAGCAAAAGGAAAAACAAGGAAATGATAGGTCGCTGCGTGGAGAAGATGGTCAATTAATAATGGAGGGAACAGAGAAGGCAGACCTACTCAACACCTTCTTTGCCTCAGTTTTCTCTCAAAAGGATAGAAGTACTCAACCTGGGGGATGGGGAGCAGGTGAGGAAGGGGGAGAAATGCAGCACAGAATAAGTACAGAAGTAGCACAGGAATATTTGGCTAAACTAGATGAATTCAAGTCTCCAAGGCCAGATGAATTACATCCAAGCATATTAAAAGAACTGGCAGAAGTCATTTCAGAACCACTTGAAATAATCTTTCAGAACTCTTGGAGAACAGAAGAAGTCCCAGCAGACTGGAGGAGGGCAAATGTCATCCCCATCGTCAAGAAGGGGAAAAAAGAGGACCCAAATAATTATCACTTCGTCAGCCTGACATCAGTACCAGGAAAGATCCTAGAGTAGATCATTAAACAGTCAGTTTGTAATTACTTAGAAAGCAATGCCCTAATCACTAAAAGTCAATATGGGTTTCTCAAAAATAAGTCATGCCAAACTAATCTTATCTCTTTTTATGATAAAGTTACAAGCTTGATAGATGAAGGAAATGTTGTAGATGTAGCCTATCTTGGCTTCAGTAAGGCCTTTGACAAAGTTCCCCATGACATTCTTGCAAAGAAGCTACTAAAATGCAGGCTGGACAGGGCTGCTGTTAGGTGGATTGGTGACTGGTTGACTGACCGAACCCAAAAGGTGCTCACCAATGGCTGCTTTTCATCCTGGAGAGAAGTGACTAGTGGGGTGCCACAGGGTTCTGTCCTGGGCCGAGTGCTATTCAACATCTTCATCAATGACTTGAATGAAGGAGCAGAGGGCATGCTGATCAAATTTTCTAACACCCCAGAGGACAGGATCAAATTTCAAAATGACCTTGACAGATTGGAGAGCTGGGCCAAAGCTAACAAAATGAATTTCAACAGAGAGAAATGTAAAGTCCTACACTTAGGCAGAAAAAAATGGAATGCACAAATATAGGATGGGGGACGCATGGCTGGATAGCAGTACATGTGAAAGAGATCTAGGAGTCTTGGTGGACCACAAGCTGAACATGAGTTAGCAGTGTGATGAGGCAGCCAAGAAAGCCAACATGATTCTTAGTTGCATCAATAGGAGTATGGTATCTAGAGCGAGAGAAGTAATGGTACCACTCTATTCTGCATTGGTTAGGCCTCATTTGGAATACTGTGTCCAGTTCTGGGCACCTCAATTCAAGAAGGATATCAACAAGCTGGAACGTGTCCAGAGGAAGGCGACCAAAATGGTGAGCGGCCTGGAAGCCATGCCCTATGAGGAACGGCTTAGGAAGCTGGAGATGTTTAGTCTGCAAACGAGAAGGTTAAGAGGGGACATGATAGCCATGTTTGAATATTTGAAGGGATGTCATGTCAAGGAGGGAGCAGGCTTGTTTTCTGCTGCTCCAGAGACTAAGACAAGGAGCAATGGATTCAAGCTGCAGGAAAGGAGATTCCACTTGAACCTCAGGAAGAACTTCCTGACGGTCAGAGCTGTCTGACAGTGGAATATATTGCCTTGGAGTGTGGTAGGGTCTCATTCTTTGGAGGTTTTTAAGCAAAGGCTGGATGGCCATCTGTTGGGAATGCTTTGATGGGTGTTCCTGAATTGCAGGGGATTGGACTGGATGGCCCCTGTGGTCTCTTCCAACTCTATGATTCTATGTTACAAAAATTACATGAATTACGTGTTGACGTACTTTTTGTTTGTGACAACCTTTCTATTTTCACCCCAGAACATAGGCAACCAGCAGGCTTACAAATCTATTTTGTTGAATCATTTGCCATTTAATCCCCAAAATCCACAAATTCATTACTTTAATTTTTAGCTTCTAAGACTACAGTGGCAAACTTGAAAGACCATGGATGTTTTTTCCTAATGTTTAAAACCCTGAAAGGTATCTAGATGTGATTTCTAGTATAGGATGATTCTGAAACAGTGTAGTTTGGATTGAGGCTTGGGTTGAAGTTTGGCTGTGTCACTGAGTGAAGGCAATGCTTCCTGGTCTGATCACACAAATGATCATTTATAAATCTGATATTATCAGCTGTGATGATGTTTCCCAGTCAAGTCAATAGATTTGTTGTTGTTTCCTCCCTCAACACATGAAATTACCAAAGAACATGCAAGCTTACAACATTGAAAAACACAGTCACTAAAATATCCTTTCCTTTAAATCAGGCAGAATGTGAACTGTCTAACACACCTAAAAAGACAAATTTGTTCCCTAACTCCCAGGCCCCCAACCCCCTCCAAAACAGACAAAAAAAAGAAAAAAAATGGCCAAATGGCAGCCAGAAGTGGCATTATGTCACTTCTGGTGTGCTGAAATGTGCTGCTGCAGTCCGTTGGCGATATGTAGAAAAAAAATGGTCCCATTTACTGTTTGAAGTTGCCCTCCCCATTCTAACTGCACCCACTGCTGGTTTGCTTACTACTGCAACAGCAGGAGTGGTCTTGTTGTTTCCATTTTCTGGATTTTTTTGTAGTTGTGAAAGTCCCTTTCTTGTTTGGCCCACTCATGACTTCCTTACAAAGGAATGTAAATAATAATAATAACAACAACAACAACAGCAACAATGACAACAATAACAACAAATTTATTCAACAGTTTCCTAATATGCTACAACAACAACAGCAACAGCAACAACAATGTATTTATTCAACAAAGTTTCCTAATATGCTGATACCCTACCATGTTTTGCCTCCATATTCCTACCAAAAGTGCAAAGCATATATGAATGCATGTGCATGTATGTCTGTGCGTTTCATGTGTGTTAGTACAGTCCTCCCTCTACATTCCCAGGTGTGACCTTTGTGAATTTGATTATTCATGAAGCACATGCTTGACCTCTCTTCTCCTCCTCCCATTCCCTTGCATTCCTCACTCCAGACTTGCGAGGCTTGTGTTTAAAATGGACTTTTTTTTCCTTCTGGCTGAGCAAAGCCCCACCCCCATTGCTGGAGGTTTTGCCCCTTCGCAAATGTGGAGGGGCCACTGTATAGTAAGAGTTTATAATCTGCATATTTAACCTATCTTTCTGCTCCAAAACTATGCAAAATAGCTAATATTTATCATAAATGCAATATAAAACAAAAAAAATGTATTCCAAAAAAGCTTTCACCTAATTTGCCAAATATAGAATCTGGAATATTTTAAGTGTTGAATTCTGCATGCTGAATTTAGAGCAAACTCCTGTTTCCTGGTGTGACATCTGAGCATTCTGCTGAACAACAGAAACATTGAGATATTTTATCTTTGTAAGTCACACATCAAAAAATGTCTCACCCTGAATCATAATAAATATTTCAAAACAAAATTTTAAAATACAAAGAAAAAAGAAGAAATTCATGGCAAATTAATTCAGCAAATTTATGAAGAAAATCTAATTTTACCTTTGCAGGATAGCTCTCTTCCCCATAACCTTCCATTCTCTCAACTTCTTGCATATATAACATCTCTGCATCAGCTGGCATGAGCCCCCTTTTTTAAAAAAAAAGATAATTCCATTCACTAACAAGCTTCACATAAATACATTCAGAGACCAATATTTTATTGCTGCATATATGTGATTCTTCTCCAAGCAAGTGAATATTTAACTATTCTGTCAAATGTGTCCATCATAAGCACACGTGGGAATACCAGAAATACAGAAGATTAAAAAGAACTGAGGTTCCACTTGCTTTCAACAACTCTTCTGGTTAGTTTATCTACAATGACCAGATCCATTACCTGTACTTCTGATGCAGTAAGGCCACTTTCTGGGTTGCTTCCTCCAAGATTTTCTCATCTTGTAACCAACCCTGGAGAATCAAACAGAAGCTATGAGCCTTATTCCTATATACCAGTAAATGAGCAACATCTGAAATTTTCAATTGAATGCAATAAATACATTGTATTTATTGAATGCAATAAATAAATAAAAAGGTAACATGCAATAATCCATTTCTCCATTTAAAGTAATTTGCAGTATCAGGTACAAAATTATCTGGGACCAATTTATACACAACTTCCCAGCAATAAAAAAAAAAACAGAGAGAGATCTTTCCTCAGTTTTAATGCAACTTCAAGACGCAGGAAGGAGTTCCAGTAGCACCTATGCCCCACACAACTCAAATAGGAGCAATACCAACTAATTCTGTGAATCAAAGTTGTGTGCAGATCTGCCCAAGTATTTCCCAAAGCCATCTGTGTCTGCTGACATTAAAGTAATTGTGAAATCCTTGATAGACACATCAATTTCTTGCAGCAAAGTTATATGCTCTTCAATATTTTTAAAAAAGTTCAGTTCAAGAATCTAACAGCTACCCTGGATGTATGTGGGAAGGAGGGGAACTGAAAGATCTTTGGATTTCAGGGACTGTTGCTGCCTTAAGAGCTGCTAAATTTTCTTTCCTTGCTTTAAGCTATTTCCATACAAGGGCCTTTCACACTACACAATTATGATTCCATTTTAACTCCCATGGCTGCATCCTATTGAATCCTGGAGTTTATAAATCCGGTGAGGCCCTAGAACTCTCTGGCTGAGAATTCTAAATACCTCTTTCTAAACGACAAATCCCAGGATTCCAAAGGATGGAACCAGGGAGCTTAAAGTAGAAACAACTGTGAATGGGCCTCACACTTCAAGCAAAACTCAAGGCAATTTAAATAAGCAGATTATAATAAAATCATTATTGAAAGACTATAATAAAAGCACAAAAAAAGAAATAACAGCTTGTTGAAGAACAGGTTGCTTACCTGTAACTGTGGTTCTTTGAGTGGTCATCTGTGCCCTCACACACTGGGATTTTTCGCGCATGCGCGGTAGCGTTTGGAAGATTCTAGAGCTAAGCAGCTTGGGGGGAACCCGTTACTGCAGTTATGATATGTCAGGTGAGAGCACTAGATATCCTTTTGATATCAAATAATTTGGCCTTTGCTTGACCTTTCTCTGCCACCCTACTCCACGTGTTTGCAGAGGTCCACTGGACAAGCATGTATTGGGCGCAGCCGTTAATGGTTGTACATTTCAAACCTCATTCAGGCAGGCAACTTAAGCCTCTCCGATGCTTTAGGGAAAAACCTTCTTGCAAACCAGCTTTGCTCGGCGCATATCTTTACAAAGAAGCACGGCCAAGTGCCGAGCCATTCCTTTATGTTGGGCCATCAGCATCCTGGCCATACTATTGTCATCGAGCACTAAGCCCATCATGCAAAACTTGACCTTTTCCAACTCCTTTGTCCAGCTCCAAATTTCCTTTGTTCTCACCGAGCATGACATAGCCTGTAAGTAAAATCCACCCTATAAAAAGTCCCCACCTTTGGGAACACTTTGGATCACTTGCTTGGATCACCCTGGACTCCCATCCAGCCTTGCTGCCACTCTGTCCAGTGAAGTTTTCCCCTCAGTTTCCAATAACTGAGCCTGCCTCCCTTCTTGGAACCTCTTCTTCTCTCCAGGACTACAAAACCAGGTGTTGTATTACCCATTCCCCAAAGCTCTCCATTTCTATTTCTAGTTAGCTGTGTGCATGTGGTGTCTTTTATGTTATTTGTGCTCAATAAATGTTATTTTTGTTACTTTGAAACCTTGTCTGACTACGCTCTCTGACCTGAAGACATAGACATAGGGTACAAGATAAAGTTACCCTGCCTCTCGTTAGCTTAAGAGAGTGCTCAAGCTTAATTTCCCCATCTTGTGTTTTATTTGGTTATTTGGGCGCCCCTCCCGGGGCCCCCAACATACAGGGTAACACCCCTCCCCCACACCCCTACTGAGCATGCTCAGCCCGCCAAGCCAACAGTCTCTCTTCAGTTCTAGAGTCTGCCAGTGCAGGACCTGAAAGAGGGGACGGCTGGGCAGGTGTGTGTGAGGGCACAGATGACCACTCAAAGAACCACAGTTACAGGTAAGCAACTTGTTCTTCTTCTTCGTGGTCTCTGTGCCTTACACACTGGTAGATTTGGTAGCTTACCATTGGACGGTGGGTCAGGTCCTAGAGAACGGAAGACAACACTGCACGTCCAAAATGGGCATCTCTCCGGGACCAGCAGTCCAGTCTGTAGTGGTGCACAAAGGTCAAGGGTTGAGACCAGGTTGCCACACAACACAGTTCTTGCAGGTCCACTCCTCGAAGGAGAGCTGCTGAAGAAGCCACGGCTCTAGTGGAGTGGGCATGGAGCAAAGCTGGCGGAGGCTGCTTGGCCAGTTCATACGTCAGGAGAATGGTCTGGGCCACCCATTTGGAGAACCTCTGGATGGACACCTTGTGGCCCTTTCGACGACCACCATAGCAAACAAACAGGTGGGGAGTCTGACGAAAAGAAGAAGTGCAATGAGTGTAGAAGGCCAAAGCCCGATGAGCATCGAGGGAGTGGAGAGAGCACTCCAGAGGCGTAGTCGGGTCTGGATAAAAAATAGGCAAGATGACATCTTGATTCAGGTGAAAGTTGGAAACCACCTTGGGCAAGAAAGAGATGTCCAGTCAGAGGACCACCTTGTCCCGATGGAAGACCAAGAAGGGCTCATCAGACCATAGCACTGTCAGCTCACTCGCTCGCCTGACCGAGGTGACAGCCATGAGGAAGACAGTTTTCATGGTCAAGAGCCTGTCGTCAGCAGTAGCTATAAGCTCAAAAGGCGGTCGCATCAGCTGGGATAGCACCAAGGACAGCGACCACGGCAGTAGCGGTGGCGACACCGGTGGATAAAGGTGTTGCAGGCCTTTCATGAACTGCTTGAGGGTGGCGTCCCTGAAGAGCGCTGCTGAGGAGGACCCGCGTCTCCGGCCCAACCCAGCGTCCCTGCACCCTGAGATCGCCGCAATGTGCTCCCCATCCATAGAGGCAGAAGTCTGTCGTTACCATGACCCGAGGGCATGGATCCTGGAACGGCATTCCCGAGAGCAGGTGCCGGTAGGAAAGCCACCAGAGAAGGGAGTGGCACACCTGCTGAGGGATCCACAACCGAAGGCCCTGATCGTCGAGGAGGGGATCAAAAGCCCTTACCAGTGCTGCAGCGGGTGGGCGCGAAGTCAGGAGAGGTAGGTAACCAACGTAGTCGCCGCCATGTAACCAAGAAGCTGCTGGATCCGAGACAACATGAGCAGTGAGGACAGCGGAGGCAGCCCGGCGAAGAGTGCGAGCCCGCTTCGAGGGAAGATAGGTCTTGGCAGAGACCGAGTCCAGGGTTGCTCTGACGAAGTCCAGGACCCTTGTTGGTTTGAGGTGCGACTTCTTCAGGTTCACCCTGAGACCATGGCATGATAGAAGGGAGAACGTGAGGTGAATGTCCTTGTACAGCTTCTGCTTGCAGGACACCACCAACAGCCATTCGTCGAGATAGGAGTATATCATAACGCGCTTCGTGAGGAGGTGCGATATCACCGGGGCCATGCATTTGGTGAAGACCCTGGGTGTGGTGGAGAGTCCGAACGGTAGCACCTTGTACTGGTAGCAGGTACCGTCGACTGCGAATTGCAGGTACCTCCTGTGTTGTGGCCAAATAGCGATATGAAAATAGGCGTCTCATAGGTCGATAGAGGCGAACCAGTCCCGACGTTGCAGGAAGGGCAAGATGGAAGAAAGGGTGACCATCTTGAATCAGGATTGGTTGTAGGGTACCATCTGATTTCGGTACCGTGAAGTACCGGGAGAAGAAGCTGGTGGTACTGGCCGAGGACGGAAGTCATTCTATGGCCCCTTTGTGCAGTAAGGACTGGATCTCCACTAACAACGCCGAGCTGGCCGGGGTGGAATAATAGACACCTCGAGGTGGTATATTTTGAAATTCAATGGGGTAACCAAGACAGACGACGGAGAGAACCCAAGAGTCCGTTGTGATGTGACGCCATTCGGCGAGATGTCGGGCCAAGCTCGGATGATCAACAAAGTTGGTGGGCAGGCTGAAAAGTGGATGTAGTAGTGACCTGCGTGGGCAGTCAAAACCGCGATTTTGTCGTGGACGAAGACTTCTTCGAAGATGATGGACGTCTTCGAAGAGGTCTCCGAGCAGAGGACGATGTCAAGGGCCGAGACGGAGCCCAGAGCGGAGAGTAGGGCTGGTAGGTGGAGGAGGAAGAACAACACCAGGAAGAGCAGGAAGCAAAGCTACGGCGTGGTTGGGCCAGCTGGTGGATCCCCATCCGCTTCGCCGTGAGGCGCGCCTTCACTAGATGGTCCATAGCGTCATCGGTGGTAGAATGGAACAAACCCTGCCCATCAAAGGGTAGGTCCTCGATGCGCTTCCTGCTGTCCTCCTGGAGACCCACTGACCATAACCAGGCGAAGCGTCAGAGAGCGACAGAGCCTACCATCACTCGGGCCACCACTTCGACTGAGTGTTTCAAGGATAGAATCTGCTGGCTGGACAGTGCCACCGACTCATTGTAAAATTGGACAGCACTCGTCCGATGGTCCTCTGGAAGGTGGGCAAGCAGAAGGTAGAATCTGTCCAGGAGGTTCCGCTGGTATGCGGCAATGTAGGCCTGCGTATTGGAAACTCTTGCAATCAGGGAGGAAGCAGAATAGAAATGCCTCCCAAACGTGTCCAGATGATGGCCCTCGCGGTCAGGTGGGGTGGTGTGCGCCCTCTTACCATCCTTGGTCTGGGACAACTCTACCACAATGGAGTTGGGCACTGGATGGTTGAACAGGAACTCGACATCCTTCCTCTGAGTTCTGTACAGGTGTTCCAGGTGATGCGGTATCGGCTGCGAGGATGCAGGCTGGGCCCAGGGATGTTTCAGGACCTCCTGTAGTGCCAGTAAGAATGGTAACAGAGCCACAGATGGAGGGCAGGTGTCCACGTAGTGGAACACAGGGTCCTGTACCACTGGAGTCGGTTCTGATACATTGAGTCCGAGTGCATTCGCCATACGGAGGAGGACGTCGGAGAACTGCTTCACACACCCCGGTGCCAAATCTGGTGCGGGGTCCCTGAAGGCCAAGGGCGGAGACTCATGAGAGCCTGGTGTCGAGTCATCCGAGTCAGAGTTGGTCTCGTAAGATTGGGAGGAGCGAGACGGCGACCCCTGTGCCAAAGGCTGTTGAGTCAGCGGTGAAACAGTGGCCGTAGGAGCGGTTACTGTTGATGGTAGTGAGGACGATATCAGTGGAGCGGGCAGTGGTTGGGACACCGTGATAGCAGCTATCAGCAACACAGTAGGAACCGGATGCTGGGTCGCCCAGGTGGAGGTCTGTACCAGAAGGGCCTCCGTGACCGGGCGTGATACAGTCGCCGTCACTCTAGGTGGAGGTGACACAGGCCGGTAGTGTGGTGAGCGGTCCCAGGATTTTCCGTAATATGGAGATCTCGAATGGGAACGTGAGGGTGAATGCCAGTACCGAGAGTGGCATCTGGAACCGCGTGATGGTGATCGCGACCGACGCCGGTACGGAGACCGGTGCCTCACATCTGGGTGGTATCTATCCCTGTACGCGGGGGAATAGGAGCAACAGGATCCTGGCTGTTCCCTCCACAGGTGTTCGTGTCCGTACCTCGCTATATACGATGCTGATGAAAAGGGCGAGTCGATCTGAGGCCGAGACGAGGTCCGTTCTGGGTCGACCTCCCACCGCCACAGGGATCGATGCCTTTCCAATCGGCCTGGAGAGCAAGTCCCACTCCTAGGAGCATGGTCATGCGAGGAAGCCCGATAATGAGACAGGGCCCGTGGTGTGGCTGAGGAAGGCTCCGGGCAGTCCACCCCATGCTCCGGATGACCGATCGGAATAACCGCCTCTGAGAGAGCAGGCGGGCCCGAAGGTGCGGAAGAGCTGGCGGTCGGATCCTCCCCATACACTGCCAATATCTCAGGCAGGCCGACTTCCTCGATGACATCCTCCAGAAGCTGAGTCGGAGGAGGTGTCGGAGGACCTTGGAGAGGGTGAACCCCGCTTTTCCTTCTTTTTCCTCTTCTTCTCCTTCTCTTTAGATGGTTCCAGGGAAGGAGGCCACTTGCGTTACACAGTGGTAAGAGGCTTCGACGCCTTTGCTACCTGCAAGCCTGCAGTAGCGTCTCTCGACACCAAAGCACCCAACGGTTGCTTCGGAATACAAGGCAGTGTCGAGACTGGAGGCAGCAAGGATGGTACCAAGCCCGGTACCATCGTCGTCGGCATGGCAGCCGCCGATACTGATGAGGGTATGGTCAATAGAAGCGTTGTTGAGGAAGGGCGCGAAGACATGGCTGTGTACAAGGCAGTGTTCTCAGCTGCCTGCTCCTTGATCTTCAAAGACTCTTCCCAGCAGTGGGACTTGAGTCTAGAGGAACGGTTCCTCAAAGTCTGGGCCATAAACTCTCTACAAATAGAGCAGGCCTGCACGTTGTGGGCCTCCCCAAGGCAAAAAAGACACTCGTCTGAAAGAGCGACCTTCCGACCACACGAAATACAATGTTTAAGGAGAGCAGACATAGAAGAAGAAAATACAGAAGGTAAAAGCCCAGAAGGAAAACTCACAGGAGAAGTCCAAAGAGAAGAGGGGTTCGAAGAATCCAAGAAATCCACAAAAAAACACTGAAGAAGTAGCTACAAAGCCAAGAACCTTCTATTCGCTAAGGCGGACAAAAAAGAACTGAGGAGAGACCTTTGGCTTGGCGGGTTGAGCATGCGCAGTACGGGCATGGGGGAGGGGTTCCCGCCAAGCTGCTTAGCTCTAGAATCTTCCGAATGCTACCACGCATGTGCGGAAAATCCCAATGTGTGAGGCACAGAGACCACGAAGAAGAAAGTCATTTCTCTCTTCCCCTCAGCACAAGAGCGTTCCTGAGTAGCTCTGAGGGGACACTGGGGAAAAGAAGGACTACCTTAGCTAGAAGACAGGGACATAGATGGTGGGTAGCTTCCCATGTAACTCCATCTCAGATGGTTCTGACATGGCAGAAGATGTGTATGCTCTAACTGAACTTTAACTATGCCTTGTTTTTGGCTAGGTTTCACAAATCACTTTCTTTCCACGTGAGACAGAGGCCATTTCTGCATGATGGGGCTCCATTTCTGCATGATGGGGCTCCATTGCAGTCCCATTGAGGAGTGAAAGCATGCCAGGAATGCTCCCCTATGCACCTCACCTTGTCACTGCGGAGGGAAGTGATCTGGCCCCACCTCTTCCCTTCTGTAGCACAGCCAGGCACTTGCCATTGTTGCGCTGGGGGGGCGTTGCCAGCGCGCATCTGCCCTTCTGCATGGCTGGGAAAGGCAGCAGTGTTGCTCAATGGTAAGTGTAAAATGGATTTTTTCCGTTTTACAAATACTGTGCTTGGGCAATGCAAGGGGACAAAAGGTGGCAGGACCACAACGAGGTCGTACAAAAGCACAACGCACAGAGTGTTGCCATCATGTCCCAACTGTGGGGCAGCCATGCCGTGCAGAAAGGGCCAGAATGTCAGAAGGACTCAAACTGAGGCAGAATATTTTAATTTTGCCCAGATTTCATGGAGTCTTTTAATTCTCATATTTACATTCTATAAAGTCTCTGAAACAAGAATAAAAATCCAAACAGTTTTATTAGAGAAATAAAAAATAGTAGTGAACAGCACTCCTACTTTTGAACACTGATTTTTAAAAAACAGTTATAAGATGATGAGTCACTTCTCTTAAAACCTGAAGCCACTTTAAATAAAGTAAAACACCATATCTGTTTATTTTAAAGAAAAAAAAATGAATAACCACAATGCATGACCTCCGCACTCTGAATAATTTCCCAATCTACTTCTATCCCTTCACCCCTGAAATAATCTCTAAAAATACAATGGGGAAATTGAGAGAAGAAATTGGATCACTCTTACCACTGGGAACAAGGCAAATCTCTGCAGAAACTCTTGTGATTCATACTGGTCATAATCTCCAAAATCAGCTGAGGAATTAAGAGAAAACAGACAGAAATTAAACTTTTATAATACTTTAAAAGGGATTCCATCACTAACAGAGTGAATAACAAGTATCATTTTAAGGATGACGAACAGACCACAAATTAATCTGTTAAATGTATTCTATCCCACAGAAGTCTCAGAAGTCATATAAAACATAAAGCTTTGTAGTTAGTGCCCTTTGGTTTTCCCTCTAGAAATGGGATTTTAGAAAACCAAGACAATTTTTCCTACCTAAATTGTACAAAGGCAGCTAAACAAGTAATTATTTAATGAAGTACTATGACTAAAGAGCCAGACAGGGCTACATAAAAACATAATAGGATGTCGTTGCATCAACAAGCTATTCCAATTAATTTGTTAGATCTTAGCAAATAACAGACTTGGCAAGTCTTTCCTGGCACACAAGATTATTCTTCTTAAGAAATAAAGCAAGGTCGTTGAATAAAATAAACCAGAGGTCTATTGTGCTATCTAGATTGGTCACATCTGTGGTCCATCTTTATGGCTCAGCTTTTCTCTGACCTAAAGCATTTGTACCAGAGTGCTATGAAGTTAAATAACCACCAATAGTTCACAGATGAGAAGAGAAATACCTTTATAACACCCTTCTTCTTAAACTACAGACCACTGTCCAATCATCATGCCTTGCTGAAAGTTCTCCACCATGGCACAGCTCAGTTAGCTCACATCAGCTTGTTGTCCACTGATTTAATATACAGGAGGACATTTAGGACATTTCCGCACTATAGTGCATTATAGTTATAGTGCTGTTATTCCACTTTCAATTCTGTGGATCACTCAGGCCGCTCCCTAAACTGCAAACCCCAGAATTCCATAGGATGTTGAAAGTGGAATAATAGCACTGTAACAGTCTAGTGCAGAAATGGCCTTAGTCTTTGGTTAGAGATTACTCAGAAAAAAATATCAGAATTGCCTGATACTGTGGTATACAATTGTCTGTTATTATGTTATTATAGTTCAACATACAACTAAGCATCTGCAGTATGCGAAATGCAAGCAAAGCTGACTTGTGTATGTATGCACATACATGTATATGTCATAGGGAACATGAGTCCAGAGCTTGAAACTGGAGAGGGGAGTACCAACAGAAGAACTATATATATCCCAAAACCAGCATGGATATTTTATTCCAAAAAGTAAAATTCAAAGTTCTCCACAAATGAGCCTCAGGGAGTGATATTTGGGGCACCTGACACGGCCTAGACCTTTCTAGAAGTCCTACTGATAACCCTTGAAGACTAGTGACCTGACTTTTGTTTCTCCTTGCTCACATTGTCTATTCACCTGACCCCGCCAAACAAACAAGCAAGCAGTGACAGGAAAGGAGCAACAGTCTTTGCTCATCACACTCTCTTACTTTGGCAGCCCAGAGAAAAATAGTGACAGTGGCTATAAAGAGTAGGGCGACAGAGGCACTAAATGCCTCCCTGAAAGCTGGAAACTCCAAGCCTCCATACTTTGTGTGTAGATAGTTGGAGACTCTGACAGTAGAGACCACACACAAGATGTATCTGCAACCTGCTCAACATTTGACTGCCAGAGACTCAGGGAGAAGGAACTGAATCCTGTAGAATGAGAACAAAATTCCACTAATGATTTACTAGGAGCAGGTAATTAAAAAAATTCAAACTTCCCTGAGTAAGTAGGAGCAATTGCAACACAGAGGCATTTTTTGCTTCTGTGGACACAACACCCCAAAACTGGTTGAATATTGCAATTTGAAGCGACACAAACTCTTATGTCTGTTTGCTATTTGGATTTTTCCCCCCATTGGATTTTTTCACACTGTGTGCCAACTGGGCCTTAGGGAGGAGCATGCTGCAATGAAGATGCCATCCCCAAAAGGCCCTCACATTATTTGCCTACATGGGGCTTATGTTCTAAAAAGCCTTAGTGTGAGTCTTGGAAGGAATTAAAAAGAGGAAACAAAACAACAATAAAACTGTAACAGCTACTCATAAGGCCTATATGCTACCTCCTAGATCAAACACTGTCTACACCAAACCAGGAGAGTGTTTTTAAAATGCTATTCTTTGTGAGTTTCCCAGAAGTATTTGCTTGGCCACTGTGGAAACAGAATACTGGACTACATAGGCCTTTGGCCTGATCCAGCAGGGCTCTTAAGAAAGCAGCAAGAACTGCCAACAGGAAAACTTAAAACAGATTTTTTTAAAAAAAGTATTTGTTCGCATTTGTTTTGTTTGCGTGGTTTAGTTCCTGCCTGGGCTTCCTGTAATTATATTGCTATTTTCCAAGAAACGCAAAGAGAAATGGCTTGTTATATGTAGGTAATGTTACTGTTCTGGTTCAAGAAGCAGATCCTCACATAAATTCACTCAAAAATGGCATGGAGGAAAATCTGAAGATTGCAGGAATGAAAGCGTAATTCCAAGGTATTAAAGTATACTACATTTCAGCGTGCCAGACATACCAAAGCAGAACAAGTGCATTACTCAAAGACATTTCAGAAAATAACAGCAATTTTCAACAGTCTGAGCAGTCATTTTCACCATTACTCTCTGAAACACACTGGACCCTTGAATAGCAAGGTTTGAACTTTTACTCCCTGGAAAGCACTTTTACTACAAGCAGTTATCCTGTATTAATCAAGAGGCAGCTGGGTCTTAATGGCTCAAAGTGGTGCAAAGAAACCCCATGTTTCTTCCAGAGACCTTCACTATGTACATTTCATTCTCCTGAAATGAAAATTGCACTTTAGCAATGAGGTACAGAAGTCATACAGCCCCACAACTCAGGTGTAGTCTTAAAACAAGAAATGGTCCAGGCGAGGGAGTTGTGAGATTTATTTAACATTGACTATGGTTTCATCTTTTTTAAAAAAAAATATTTATTTTTTGTAATACAGGCATATCATTATAGAGAGTAAACATGTACATTTGGTAATGGTCACTCTTAATCAGTACAATGCACACCAAAGACACTCTAGGTCAAAAGCGATGTCCACATTTCATAGAAGAATAAAACAAAGGGCCTACATCCGACGGCTAACCTTCAATTAGAGATGTAAAGGCCCGGGCGGGGGGGAGACCAGAGAGCACTTCTGGAAATAATTATATCATGTATATAAAACATTATACATTACATTGCTGTTTTTATAACAAAATGAATCTGTAAAGGATGCTGCAAGGGAAGTTAGTATCACATCTGTAAAGGATGCTGTAAAGCAGGACGGGCTACTGTGGGAGTTTAGTAGGCTCTATTAGCATCCCATGTGACCCTGAATCGTTGTATACCCAACACCCTCCTGCAAGAACAACAACAACAAAAAGTTTGCCACAAAATACCCTCATATGCCATCTGGGGGCATGAGGGGCATTTTTGCTATCTAGGCTTCTTCTGAGCCTAAAACGTCCCAGGGCACAAAAGTATGGCATTTTTTGACCCTGAGATGGCCACAGAGGCCACAAAAACAGAACTGGGGTGGGGGCTTCATGCAGGCTGCACTTTTCCCCTGCCAGTTGTAAAGAGTGCTAACATTGCATTTTTTAAAAAATCCAAAAACTTCATGGCATTTTTCCAGGGAAAAAAAACTGGAGAAAGAGGGAATTTTTTTTCCATGGCTTCCATGGGAACTAATAATTGGATTTAGGCCACGGAAACAAAATATTTGTTTTTGTTTTCGACCTTATGGCTACCCAAAAGCGAAACTATCATGGGGTTTTCTTGGTAAGTTCTGTTCAGAGGAAGTTTCCCTTTGTCCTCCTCTAAAGCTGAGCAAGTGTGACTTGCCCAATATACATTAAGAAAAATACTGAAATGTACTGAAAAAGAAAGGAAAACCCCATCAAGATGTTCAACCAGCAAGTGCTGTTGCTTATATGGCCAAAACAGCATCATCTGGCACAAGACGGAGGTATTAGCAGGTTTGGGGCTATGAGAACAACCAACAAACAAATCCAAAGGGAAGAAACATTACAAAACAGGCCAATGAGCACTGAGCATACTCAGCGGCAACAGAATACAGACAGTCTCTTTGGGGTGGGGAGATGGAGTGGTGCAGCTGTAACAGCAGCACTCTATTTTGTAATTTACAGATGGTAAGCTCTATCAGATAAAACTGTGCCATTTAAATTATATACAGCAGAGCAACTCAAAGTGGTGATCTGCGGAGCAGTGCCAGCCTGTGAGCTATTGGCTGCTGGTCCATGGCAAGTTTCCACAAAGGAAAGAAACAGGCGTAACCATTGAACACAAATATGGTGCCAGTCTGTGACATATTGGTGGAAAAATCCTGCTGGTCCCCAACATCAGAGCGCCTAAGAAGCACAGAAAAATACAACAAATCCATTTAAAAGCGATCTCCTGGCAGTGTTTTTTTTTTCTTCATTTCCCTGATTTATTGCTGGTTTGGTCACACTTTCCTTGAAGTGAGTTCTTGGTACCCTTTAATGCCATTCTCTTGGAGTTTTTGCTAGTTTGATCATCCTAAGGGGACTTACCTTTTCATCACATTTACCTGGAAATGGTTTGCCTGGAAAAGAATTGCCTAGAAATGACTTTCATTTTTATCACATGCTCCAGTGATATTTTTTAAAAGCCATACTGGAAACCCAACAGTTCCTCATCTTAGCTGTTCAACAAAATAAACAAAACATTTCAATGACCCTGTTCTTGTGCCTGGATATTTTATTCAAATTCCCTGGACCCAGCTAATCAATCTGGAAAGATGAATACTCTAGCTGCCCACCCTCTTTATATTAACAGATGCAACAAAATTTATTATTTATTTTTTGCATTTATATGCTGACTTTCTCCCAAGATGGGATCCAAGGTGGATTCCAACAGGTAAAAAACACTGAAAGCATATAAATAATTAAAACATTAAAACCATATAAAACTATAAAACAATAGATTTTTAGAAACAGCTAAAAATAAGTGAAAAGGGTCTCCAGCTCAGCCATGGAAGGCCTGCTTTAAAAAAAATGTCTTTACCTGCCTACGAAAGAAAGCAGAGAGGGGGCCAGCCTAGCCTCCCATGGAAGACCGTTCCACAGGGTGGGAGCAGCCACTGAAAAGACTCTCTCCTGTGTCCTTAACCAGTTGAGCCTGGGACAGTGGTGGGACTGAGAGAAAACCTTCCCCTGCAGATGTTAGGGCTCTAGCTGGTTCATATAGGAACATTTGGTTTTTCAAAAGCAACCCACTAATCTCTACTTGGGCTATCATGGAATTCCCAACACTTTAGTTGTGCATTTTTTTTAAATTCAGGAAATTTTAGAGGTATAAACAGGATAAGTATCATAAAATGTCTATTTTAAATCTAAACTAAACCAAATCTAAACTATAAACTACAGCTCAGATATCACCTCTTTGCCTTAACTTCAGCAAAAACAATAATACAACTGCTATGTTGTATAATTTGATACTAAAAGGTATATGGGTGTTGCAGGGAGGCTATTTAGATCTTAGAGATGCCATGCCTGCGCCCCGTTTCCTCCCTATTTAACTTTAATACCCAGTGCAAACACGCTTCATCTCTGTAGCCACAGGGGTGGGGATGCCATATAAATTAAAGCATCCAAGCTAACATCAAGATTTACAAAATATCCGATCACATCATTTTTCTCTCTTTCTCAACAAGTATATATGGATATCCATGTTTAGCCTTCCAAAAGCTGTCATGGTCCACTGGGCTTATTTCAGTGCACACGTTACTACTGCTTCACACAGCAGTGGAGCCATGCTAGTTTGTCAACCAGCAATTGTGGAATTTTCTGTTAGGATGATTGAATATAACAGGCTTCAGCCAATAGTTTCCCCTCTATCCTCCAGATTCATTTAATGCTACAGTTCTATGATTCATCTAAATGTAATGATGAACTCTTTTAATGAAAACAGGCAAATCCTCAGTAAGTTATCACAACCAGTTTTTAGAAAGTTTCTGGCACTGACACAATCTCTATCCTAACCTCAAATGTCTTATTACTAAGAAAACAAAAAGCACACTTAAAATAATAAAAGACAGTTACTATCTGATGCTGAAAAAAATGAAACAAAGTGCCACATGGTCTGCATAACACTGCAGTTAAAGTAATAAGTTTGGACAATCAAATACTAGACTCAATTCAACCCTCAATTCAGGTAGCATAAGCTTCAGCAAAGACATTAGCCATTTCCGCACTCCACTGTTATAGTGCTATTATTCCACTTTCAACATCCTATGGAATCCTGAGGTTTGCTGTTTAGGGAGGGGCATTTAGAAGTCAAAGAGCTCTTTGGCCTCAGTAAACTACAAGCCCAGATGTTGAAAGTCGAACATTAGCACTATAACAGTGGAGTGCAGAAATGGCCATCATCTCAGCATACCCTATCTCAAAAGTTGTTGTGATGCCAAAATAACATTCTGAAGGAAAATCGTAATAATTAATGAAGAATAAAGCTATTAGATATGAGTAAGTTCAGGCTAGGCAAAAACTATGGAAGAAGGATATTTCCCTCAAGTCTTTCTTGTTGACTTCCCATAGACATCTGAACATCTACTGTGGAAAACAAGACACTCAAACTTTTAGTGCAATCCAGCTCTTCTTATCTTATGTTCTTCTCATTCTTACCCATTTAACAGGAAGTGCTGAGATCAGTTTTGTGGAACAGAACCTTACCAGCCCAGGTGCACTCCATGGGTAACATTAATGTGTGCATTCAACCAACAAAATAAGTTTCTCACTCTTAAATCCCCTGTATATAATTGCAACTCCATTGTTACCTTGAACTGCTAAGCCAGCCAGATGAATTGCTTGTTCAAATGTGCAAGGAATGTTTCCTTCTAAGATATCTTTCTTCAATTGAAGATAATACTGGTATCTATGGAAAAAGAACATGTGTTTGTTTTTCCATCACAGCTGAATCACGACAACACAGAGACCTATAAATATTCTGAAGCCTACGAATGAATGAATGAATAAATGAATGAATGAATGAATGAATGCATACATACACACATACACACATATAACACTTACTCCCCTGTTATCCACCAATTTTTACTATAAACAACTCCAGAAACGGAATGGTATTTTTTTG
Organism: Ctenosaura bakeri; assembly: GCA_948474755.1. Lineage (NCBI taxonomy): Eukaryota > Metazoa > Chordata > Lepidosauria > Squamata > Iguanidae > Ctenosaura > Ctenosaura bakeri. The sequence goes on along the minus strand of CAOLHI010004625.1, from coordinate 77,982 downwards.
CTGAGAGAATGCTATAAGGTTCTACGCACACTGAGATACTCTCCCTATTTCAAATTGGTAGAGTTTAGATGTCATGCATTCTTACAGCACTCACCTGGTAATCTCCTGCTGAAGCTGAGAGACAGAAGGCACATAAAAAACCACTCCAAAGAATACAGTTGGTTCTAATGCATATTTATCCAGTTGTTTTTTCAGCGGCTTGTCCAGGTCTATCCACCGGCGTTGGTTCTGCTTGTTGAAATACCAAAGGCTAAAATAGGTGATCTAAAAGGAAAAAACATAAGAGAAAAAGAGGCATGGTGGATATTCTGAAACAAAACAAGGCAAATTTAGAGTTAGAAAGATATGCATACTATGTAACAGTATTCAAAATAAAACCAGACAAATTTACAGTTAGAAAGATGTACATACTATGTAAAGCTATCTTGGTTTTCAGCTTTCACAGATGATGAAGAGAACTAAGGAACCAACAAAGTTAGAACTTACAGGGCCTCTGGAATTTATGCTATGATTTATTTATTGAGCACAATCCTGCATGTAAGGCAATTGTCAAGACCATATTACAGACTGCTTTTAAAAGTTTGAAAAATCAAACACACAAGCCCCGGTAAGAGGAGACAATCCTTTGACACATGAAATTCCTCTTTCTTCTCATACTGATCCCAGAGGAGCTAACATAGAATTGGCCATCTAGTTCTCCCAGAAACTAAGAGTTAGAGCATCTTCAGCAGAGTCAATCCAGCAAGTCTGAAGATTGCCAGCAAGATAAAACCCACCACTCTTCCAGGTAGATGGTTCCACTGCTGAACTGCTCTTTGCTTTAGAACAAGTCATTGTCTTCTTGTATATATCCACCTACTATTCGATCCACATTTTAAACACCACCTTTCATCTTATTTTCATTTTAGGGTGGTGTATAACCCAGGATTACTACAATAAAACAGATTAACAGCACACTATGACCTTGGGTGCATCACACACTCTAAAACCTCAGAAAACTCCATCGCAAAACAATGTCAGTGTGAGGAATGTAATAACCCAAGCCCTGTCTCAAGGCACAGCGAATCTCCCTGTTCGCCTGCCTGCGGGCACGTTCTATGCGTCGGGGGTCAGTGCCCCCTCCCCATATCCACCTTTGAACCAATGCAGACAAAACAATACTAGCATGAGGCCATGTATCTTGGATAAGCCGCATATCTTGAAAGGCCTGTATAACCAAGGCCTTTCCTTTCAGCATTCCAAGGTCATTACCACCCAGGTGAATGAACAGCACGTCAGGGGGAGGCCCACCGCGCTCCCTGAACAACATAGGTAGCAAGCCATGCCACCGCAGTCCTCTCTTGCCAAGCCAACGTATGGATGCCCATATATGTGTTGCACATCGCTGTCTAGGAGAGAGCGAGGTAAATCAGAAGCATCTTCATCATAGGGAATGAGTTCCCATCCTCTGCTGCAATCCAACAGGAGAAAAAAAAAAGGATATGGTTCCCATTCACTCTTCTCCACGGCATTACCATGGGCAAAACTATATGCTAGGTATTACCCTCCTGAATGTTTAGCTTACTTTCTGACTGTTTTCCCTTGTTTTTACTATCTGTACCTACATACCCCGAAGGCCGTGATCTTGGAAGCTAAGCAGAATCAGGTCTGAACCAAGAGGCTGTATTTCAGAATAAGGCAATGGCAAACCTCCTCTGAACAAATTTTGCCAAGAAAACTTGACGAGAGGGTCATCATAAGTCTAAACCAACTTGAAGGCACATAACAACCAACACATAACAACCAACCCTCAAACAATAGACAGTATATAAATATTTTAACAAATAAACAAATAAGATCTCTACCCCACTGACTTGGATCTTCCCTTTCTCACCCAGCTTGTCACTGTGAATCTAAGCAGACAGGTTTTTTTCTCCCAACAATCTGTTACATTTTGTATTTCCTCTGTTCTCTTTCCCTGCTTTAAATGAGAACTCTGACACTGATTGCGTTTTCTGTGTCACAGGACTCTAAAGCTGTCAAGTGGTATTTAAAGGAAGTTTGTCAAATGGTCTGTTCTTCCCCATAAATGCCTGCTAGAAGTTTGAACAATCTAAATGTGCAGAATAAAAAAGGGGTGGAGACCTTCTGGGGATGCAGTGCATTTGATCACTCTGAGCCAGAACGCAATACCCAGAAATACTGCTGAAGTTGATGGCAGTGGCAAAAAAGTTTTCTTTGAAACAAAGGCATATGGGAAGCATGTACCTCCTTCTTTAGCTCAATCACACACCAAGATAGCTTTCAGAACATAGCTGTATTTTAAAACAAAGCACATGTTCACTGTATGCCTTATTTTCACAGAAAAGTCCTGCTCGTTGCTACTCTGCCTAATTTCAACAGTATCAGAAGGAGGGCACTAGGGTCCACAAAAAGCAGACAGATAACAAGGTGCAGTATGCCAGCCACGTGTTGTTAACCTACACAATGTGTAAAACAACTGCACTATCCACAAGTACTCAACGCACCTTTCAAACAGACAAACCTAAGAGGCAGGATGGTGCATGCTTTCAGATATACAAAGAAGCAGAGACAATTTCCAGAAATGATTACACCCGTTCCCCTGAATCTCATACCACTATGGGGGGGGGGATACAGAGGCCATTTCCGCACTAGCCTGTTATAGCACTATGATCCCACTTGCAACATCCTATGGAATCCTGGGGTTTGCAGTTTTGGGAGGGACCAGCCAGATTCCATAGGATGTTGCAAGTGGAATCATAGCGCTATAACAGGCTAGTGCGGAAATGGCCAGAGACTTCTTCTTACTAGACTTATATGCCACCATCACATTCCTCCTCTTCACTTTTTTCTAAACAAAGGAACCCCAATTCATAACATTTCCCAATAGGGGAACTGCTCCAACATTTTAACTATTTTTGTTACGTTCTGTTGCATCTTTTCCACCTCCAACCTCTGCTCCACCCCAGTATCAGATGATTTGAAGGACATGAGACCAATGCAGTAGATCAAACGTATATGTGTTGCACACTGGGTTTTGTTGGCAGGGACTTGAGATCTACAAGAGCTTTTAACTAATTTATTCCCTTGGTGACAGCATACAGTTTGCGAGCTGCTTGAGCCAGATCTTGCATGAGATTCTGATAATGCTTCTTATGCAACTCTGTTGTCACTGCAGGTGATCTCTGTCTGACCACATGCTAATGCATTTAACTGGTTTGCCAGTTATAGTAACAAAAGTGGGCTACCACTAATCTTTCAAGTCTATGCAGTGATTTAAGCTAGTCATTGAGACCTCGTAGAGATTGAATGGTTTTAATTGTTTCATGTACCTCATCATTTTATATCCAATACATAGACAAAAAGAAATCCGCAGAGACACGTGAGACATTCACAGGAAGAAAGCATAGGGTAGGTAGGACCACTTCCATCACTCAGTTCTATAAACCATGCTAGCTGCCATGGCCATGTTGTTGAAACTGTGTTTGCTACTAAACACAACTGTTATAATCTCTGTGAAATGGATGCATATCGAAAAGATATAGTACAACTTCATTATTGTCTCAGCTTTACATTAACACAGAATTTAAAAGGGAACAAGCAAGCACAGAATCCAGGTAACAAGGAAGTTCTAAAGTTTCAGACATGTGGGTGGGAGTTCCCAGTTGAATCTGGATAAAAATACAGAATCTGCTGTTTACATCCATGGCTGCCAGCATATATTTTAGCTTCACAAGCTCTTGGTGGCATTCAGACATGCCACAACCCTGATGCTGAAGGGACTAAAAAAGAATCACTTTTTAATTATTGCAAAAACAATTTGCTATCAGTAGCATGCCAGATTACCCAACTCTGCAGAAATGACATGACATAATTCTTGAAATATGTTAAGCTTCCAAGATTAACACTGTTGTAAGTTTTGTTTATTTTAGCAACTTACTCATCATTCAACCTCCGGGCAGTAAATCAACAGGCGTTAGAAATAGACTATAGATTTCTACACGATTACGTTCCAGCTAATTGCTTTCTTTGTTATGTGTCCAAGAAATAGCAAGGGTTTTTCTGTACTTATGGGACATCTAAAAATTTGGGGGGAGGGTGCATGTTCAGCTCTGAACTGATGCAAAATATATGTAGTAATTAAAGATTAATGTGGAAAAAGTGAACAGTAGGGGGAAATGGATTTCCTCAAAAGAATGACAACATTAGTTTGAAAAATGGACAGAACTCACTTGGGCCAAGACTAGCAGGAAAGAAAAAATATATTTTGAGATTCTGAAAATGTACCCTGTTAATACATAGTATTACAGAACTTCTCCTCTTTGCATAGTGTTAAGACACATATTACTTTATTTACTAAACTATTTCTAACTCAATCTATATGAGTAGGATTCAGGTTAGGATTCATTCACTGAAGTTAGTTTTTTTTAAAAAAAAAATCTAAAATAATTTAAACAATATGAATAATTTAAACAATTTAAAATAATTTAACTCAAAATATAACCCACAATCTGATAAATCAAAAACCAAGCCACAATCTCACAGAGTCTTGAATGCTTGGGTGAATAGTCAAGTTCAACTTGGCAACAAAATAAGGGCAGTGATGGTACTCTGCCTTGATAAATGCCCTTCACTAGGAACTGGACACAGACAATATGTCCCTGTTGATTCTCCTGGAGCTCTCAATGGCTTTCAATATATGGTACAGTTCTGGGTTACTTCACTAGAATGAGACATAGGAGCACTTTTTTACAGTGGCACCATTCATTTCTGGAAGGAGAGGCCAGAGGTTGACAGTGGGAGGTTCTTGATCAACTCATTGGCCTACAAAGTCCCTCAGGGTTCTGTTTTGTCTACCTTGCTATTTACCATATACATAGAGATGCTGGCAGAGTTTTAGGGTCTAGTGTTACCAGTATGTTAATGACATTTAACTCTTTCTCCTTTCCACCTGACTCCAAGGAAGCTGTTTCCATTCTAAAATGGTGTCAATTGAATAGACTAGAGGAGGAAAACAAACTGAAGTTCAATCAAGAAAAAAAACAGTGGTGTTTGCTGGTCATCTGAAAAACAGATTAGGGGAAAGGGACTCAACTTGTGAGGGGTTTAAGTTGTATCCCATGTGGACTTTAGTTGTATCCCATGTGGACTACTGTGATGCACTTTACATTGGACTGTTTTTGAAAAATGCTCCCAAGTTTTCATCAGCCCAAAGAGCTGCAGCTAAACTACTGGCAACTCCTTTATTATTATAGCTGTACTGATAACAGGTCAATTTCTGGACACAATAAAAAACCCGGGTTATAACTCAGAAATCCCTATATGGGTCAAGTTCAGACTGTGAAGAACCATGTCTTCCTATGCATGTCCATGTTCTAAGATCTTCAGGGAAAGTTCTTGTCACACCACTTTCACATGCACATCTGGAAAGAACATGTGAGAAGGCCTTCTCAGTGGTTGCTCCAAAGCTTTGGAATTTCTTCCCTAAGGTTAGGACCCTGCTTGCTGTCCTTCTGTTGGCAAGTGAAAACTTTTAGGAAATGACTGCAAGGGCATTTAACAGTGAGCTGCTTCACTTTTATAATCTTTTTCCTTTTAATGGACTTGGTTGGAATTGTTTTAATTTTATAGACAGCTTAACTGCATTTTAATATTAACATTTAGCATGTTTTTCTTTATTTCTTTGTATGTACTTTTATCTGCATTTCTATTTTTCTAAGCCACCTTGATTCTCAACTTTTGGGGGAAAGGCAGGATATGAATGAATTATTAATTTTTTCCTGTTCTATGTGTTGTCTCTATTCACAGTGTATCTATTTTGTATTTTTAAAGGATTGCAAACCTGGTTATGGTGTCTAGTTATTAGATGGTGTATAAGTCAAACAACAAACCAACCAATCCATATCGCTATAGTCCTTTCAAACTACCTGTCTATGATGGCAACAGGACGTAGACTCAGGTGTCAACTATTAGCAAAGAATGGTATTTGCAGGAAGTCTATTAGAAATTACCAGCATTCAAAAAATATCCAGCTTGTTTGTTGTGTGCCTTCATGTCATTTCTGATTCCTGGCAATCCCAAGGCAAACCTACTGCAGGATTTTCTTGGCAGAATTTTGTTCAAAGGGGGGATCAGAGAGTGTGATTTGCTCAAAGTCACTCAGTAGGTTTCCATAGCCAAACAGGGATTCAAACTCTGGTCTCCCAGTGTCTTAATCCAAGATTTAAAACACTACACCATGCTTAGTCTCTCTCATATGCATAATGATATTTCTGTCTGACAGGCAGGTCAACTCACTTACTCTCTGATGATGGTATGAATACTGCTAATCATTCCACCGAACCCCAGAAGTTATGACTGATTACAGAGGCAGCCCAAGGCAGTTTAGTTACAAATACATTTAAAAGTTGTCTCTTGAAACAGTATATGATGTGTTCCCCAATATAGTTAAGATATTTTCAGACAACCAAGACAGCTGGAAGCTCATAACAGATTACTTGATAATTGTAATCCAAAACACCAGCTGCTGGGGGCTTGCTGACTGATTGACCCATGCAGTCTTGGATGGAGCAGGAGGATTATTAACAGGAGCCAACAAAGAAACCCCTCAATATCTACAAGCAGCTTTGAATTCAGTCAACCAGACAGTGATTATCTGTCCATAAAGGAGACCAATGTTAAGATTACGATGTATTATCTCATGCACACATCTTAACCGGTCTTTCAGAAAGTTGCAGCCAGGAACAAATATGCATGCTTGCAAAATGCAAGATGATTTTTACTAGTGCCTCAAAAATCTGGAGACTGACTGGCTTGCTCATTCACTCACTCACTCACTCAGTAGGGTATCAAAATTCCACACCAGCGGGACAGTTGAAACTTGATATATACATATCCCAAGATGCTATGTGGCTCGGATATTTTGATGTTTAAGTTACAATTAAAACCTCATCATAGATGGCAGTGTAGAGAAAGCCAACATAGAAAACAGAAACTTTGCCTGAGGGACTTCTATGCCACAATCACAGCCATTTTCAGAAAGTAGGATTCACAGTAGCAGCCTGGAACAGCAGCAAAAATAACAAAAACAGAGAATGCCATACATTCAGCAGAATGGAGCATTGCAAGCATCCATGGTTTAAGAAGAAGGCATTTTAACTGGCAGCAAGATACACTTGCAGAGAGCAAGCCCTTTTTACTAGCCATGTAAAGAGCTTGGAAAAATTACCTTTTTGAATTACAGGTCCAAGAATCTCCGGCCTACATGGCCACTGGGAACTGTAGTCCAAAAAAGTACATTTTCAAAGCTTCCACTCTCTCTCATACACACACATAAGTAAATGTGGTAGAGGGGAGTTATTCACGCTGCCTACACTCCCTTCATTGAGTATTTTTCAGCTTGGAACTTTTGAAGGAACAGGGAATTATGGGTGCCATCCAGGCAATCCATACTTTCAACACTCTGCCTTCTCAGATGTCGAGGCTCCCCCAAATGAGAGGGACATCTGGGCATATTCTTCTCATCTGTGCATGTCCAAACCACATCAGAAACACTTCAGAGCAGAGTGAGCATAGAATTATAGAACTGTAATGCACTATAAGGGATACCTAGTCCACCTTTGAATCCTGCAGGAATCTACAACTAAAGCACTCCAAGAGATGGCCATCCAACCTCTGGTTTAAAACCTCCAATGAAGGATAAGTCACTGCCTTCTGAAATAGTCTATTCCACTGACAAACAGGTCAGGAAGTTCTTCCTAATATTTGAGTGGAATCAATTGGTTCATGTCCTTATCTTCGGAGTGGCAGAAAACCAGCTTTCTCCATTTTCACCATGAGCACATTTGCAAGGTCTACAGGGCATTTCTGCGTAATGAAGTGCACACAAAACAATGTGGATAGTTTAAAATATGAATGCAAAAATAAGCATAATTGAAAAAAAATTTGAAAAATACACAAAAATACAGTGTGCCCTCTTCTGGCGTGACCTCCTCATGCACAAATGTGAGGTCATGCAAAATGTCACATCCCATTACAGTCAATGCTGCAGTTGCACATACATTACAACCACTGACTACAGTGGGATTTGTTACTCACATTTTTTGTCTTACACAGGGGTTCCTGGAACAGAACTCCCACATATAATGCGGGCACATTGCACTTTAATCAATGGGGAAAAGTGTAAATTATGAGAATTTATTTGTGCAATAAATGTACAAATTAGGGTAACACATTAAAAAAATGTGTGAATTCCAGTGAAGGAAGAAAACACAGAGTCTTGCAACCCAGTAAGAAAAAAGGACGGGGAAAAATGCAGATAAAATTCAAAGAAACTTAACAACATCAAAACAGAGATGCTCACATTCTCAAAACAGAGATGCTCACATAACTCTCTTTCTACCCATTTTTAGGAAAGTCTTCAGATTGTGTAAATAAGCAGTCATTCAGCTCTGTAGGAATTCCGCAATTTTGACACTCTCTAACTAATACTAACACCAACATTTCTTACCATTTCTGCAAGGAAAAAAACAATTCTAAATTGAAACTTCTATCTTAAAAGCTTCAGAGCCTATTAGGCAGGTTCTGAAAACCTGCCTAATAGGTAGCTAGAGAATGAAGTCTTCCATCTACAGATCAAGAAGAGGAACTGCATCTATATTATTTTTAAAAATAAAGAAAAGAAGAAGCAAAGCCAAGAGAATATGTTTCAAAAGATGGAGTGCTTCAGCAAGATGAATGCAATGGAAAATCTAGATGTCTTCTTCCAAGTCAACTCTGAAATTGATGAAGAGATGTGTACCATCTTATAAGGATCTAGTGCAGTTCAACACGTGACTCTAAATTACCCGTATAAGTTATATTGTTCTGAAATTATTGATTCAGCTTTGAATTGTTATGATTCAAAGACCTCAGTAGCTGTGTAATGGGTTATACCATAGTTCAAGGAACCATGTATTTGTGCCTGTATTTTCGGTTCTGCACTTGAAGACATGCTGCAAGAACAAATAATTTAGCACACAGAACAACAAGCCTCTGTCTCTTAACTAGATTTGAATATGCACACTATGGGCAAATTACCTCCAACCAGGGCTCCCAGACAAACCAGTCCTTGGAATGGAGAACACATCACATTCAAAATGGAATGGAGAATCATATTCAACCACACCTGTACAAGAGCTTTTCTAAGTTTCATATAAACACCTTTCCAAACATCCCCAACATTGATAACTTAGCTGCTGTTATCTCTTTCCATGTACTACACACCCTGAAACATTGTCCTCATAGTCAAAGGTGATCAGAAAGAGATAAAGAGCTATTTGGAAGAATTTTTACTGTAAATGAGATTACTGGTGATCAAAGAACACAAAGTAGCCATGAACAAGTGACTTTGGAGAACTGCTTTCCAAACTGTGTGTCACGACACATTAGTGTGTCGGCTGCAGTGTGTAGGTGTGTCGCGTGAACATAACGGGTAGAGGGGCTGTCTCTCTCACCGCCATGGCAAGCCAGGCCTGGATGAAGGGACTTCCTCTACTGCTGCTACTGCTGCTACTGCTGCCGCCCCAGGCCAAGGAAGACCCCAGTGAGAGCAGCAGTGGCCCAGGCCCGGATAGAAGGGCTGCCTCCACCTACTGAATTACTTACTAAATTACTGTGTGGCAAAATGATGTGTGTTGAAAAAAAGTGTCACCAACATGAAAAGTTTGGAAAGCTCTGCTTTGGAGGAAGGACATCATTTCACATGTGTGCAGCAACAAATACATCTGTTCCCTCAGAGCAGAAGGAATATCCTTAACATCAAACTGCTGTTAGGGACCTTAAACATTCCAATAGCAGATGCTTCTAGTGAATGGAAAGTGAGGCTTTCACCTCGTTCAAGACAAAACAGAGAAATAGGAACAACTGAATGCACTATTATGTTTTAGTATTTATTAAGAAGACGATACATAAAATTTGTCTTTCCTGCTAGCTTCACTAGCAAAACCATCTTTAGCAAAACAGAATGTGGTTAAAGTACTTCTGAATCAGAACTGACTCAATGTGAAATGGAAATAGTAAGCAATGTAAGGAATTCTGCAGATAGTAACTGACACTGGAGATGATATGAAAACCTCAATGGAAAAGAGTTAAACTCTGCTCAAATGAATGACTGCACAACCACAGATTTTATCATGCACAGTCATTTGGTTCTAGCTGCCTCTGTATTTAGTTATACGTTTGTTGTTTTTGTCATGTGCTTTCAAGTTATTTCCAAGTTATGGTGACCCTAAGCTGAACCTATCATGGGGTTTTCTTGGCAAGATTTGTACAGAAAGGGTTTGCTTTTGTCTTTCTCTGAGGCTGAAAGAGTGTGATTTGCCCCAGGTCACCCACTAGGTTTCATGGCCAAGCAGGGATGCAAACCCTGGTCTCCAAAGTTGTAGTCCAGTCTTCAAACTCCCCACTCATACATTAGTCCCTCAATAAAATCAGTGGAATTTTGTGAATAGCTTAAGTCCCGTTACTTTCAGTGAGTTGACTCTTAAGTAAGGCTACGTCTGAATCCAGCTCATGTGTCAATGGTTTTCACTGTCTTGTTTTTTAAATCTGAAATTTTGAAGAAGCGATGTAAGAGAAGTACATGTCCTATCTTTTTTTTCCCTTTCACAAATGTCCCAATAAAAATAATCTCCACACAAAGCTTTTAATGTGTTTACATATAATACTTAAACTTCATTATGTATGCATGGTTTATTTTTTACCATAACGAAATATCTCAGTTCAAACTTAGTTTAATTTTTCATTTACTAAACAAAAATCAAATAAACATGCTAAATCAGTTCACACTATTAAGGTACCTTTTTAAAAAAAAAAAGAATCAAAAACCCACATGCCTGTCTTACCAGAAAGGTGCTCTGGCATTGCTCTCTAGTCCCTTCTTATAGATTAGGACAATTTATAGTGTATATCTCAGTGCCTCCCAGAGATTTATAAGAGAGTAAAATTAACAAGTTCCTATCACAGAATAAGTTGGGAGGAAGGAGCAACCTTCTGACTCAGTCTCTGAGATCATCAGGGGTTGGGTGAGAAGACTGTGCTCGCCTTCCCACCATGAGTAAACACATTAACTTTCTCCCATAAAATATAATTGGAAAAATAAATCACTTGGAGTTATACACCCTCTTGCAATAGGGCAAAACCAGATCTAAACCATGTTCCAACTCTCAAAATGGCTGGCTTAATGTCCATAAAAATGGACTCTCTGTGAAGACAATGAATTATATTGATCAAACCAACTATATTTCACTTTTCAAAGTAAAACAGCTTCACAAAGATATTTGCAATATTTAGCTAGTAAAAGAACACTTTAAAAGAATAAAAATTCAGAATATTAAACAAATCCAGGCCCAGTTTTGGGAGAAAAGTAGAATTTCATTCTGATAAATTAAATAATAAATATGAAAACAATAAAAATACCCATTTAAAAAAGAACTCTTAACAAACGCGTACAATTAAAAACTTCACAGCAAAACTAAACAAAAACATGAGGAACCATGGCAAATCATCCTGTGGCATGAATTCCAGAATTGCTAAGCTACCACTAGGAAGACCTCATTTTAGAGGCCTTTCTGCCCTACACTGTTATAGTGCTATTATTCCACTTTAAACATACTATGGAATTCTGGGGTTTGTAGTTTACTGGGGCTAAAGAGCTCTCTGGCTGAGACTTCTAAATGGCCCTCCTTAAACTGCAAATTCCAGGAGTCCATAAGATGTTGAAAGTGGAATAATAGCACTATAATAGTGTAGTGCAGAAATGGTTTAAGTCTTTGCCACTAAGATATTAGTTAAAAGCAGAACCAAGAACAGGGTTTCAGGTGTCAATTTCAAAGTTCAGGTAGGTTTGTTCATAACAGACAGGTCACAATTAATCATTCTTTCTCATGCCTATCATAATTAGAGGCATCTCTCTAGTTTCTTCATTATGATCAGACATCTTCTTTGGATTCACATGAAAATGCAAACTGAAGATAACAAGAACCGCTTATACCAGAGATGGGGAACTTCCAGCCTGCTAGATTTTTTGGATTTCAATTTGCCCAGTCCTTAACTATTGACCATGTTGTGAAAAGCTGATGAGAGATGAAGATGAAAACATCTGGAGGATGAAACACTATACATCCCTAGTTTAAACATACATGAAAATGACACCATAGTTACCTGTGAAAGAAACTGTTCAGTATCAACAGTATTGGACAAATTCAATAAATTTAGTACAGTATTTAAAAAAAAAACACTTCCTCTTAACAGTTCTTCTGTGCAAAATGACAATCGGTTTCCACTGAAAAACGTAATGCCTTCATGACCAACTTACAAGAAATTTAGACTGCACTTTTTCTTTTATGATCTATTTAAATATTTTTCTAATCACATATTTTAATAAGTAATGTAAGACAGAGTAATACAGAGTCAGCATGATGTAGTGGTTTGTGTTTTGGACTACGACCCTCAAGACCAGGGTTCCAATCCCCACTTAGTCATGGAAATCCATTGGGTGATCTTGGCCAAGTCATGCTCTCTCAGCCTCAGAGGAAGGCAAAGGCCACCTCTGAACAAATCTTGACAAGAAAAAAAAATAGGTTTGCTTTAGGGTGGCCATAAGTTGGAAACAACTTGAAGGGACACAACAACAATGTAAAGCAAACCAGAGCAACAACAACAGAGATATGTTACAACAAATGTTCAAAATAGTGGTACCAATCCTCTATTATATATGAAGATCAAGGATACATTTCATTTCATTACATACTCATCTCATGTTTAACAAAAACAATGATTACAGCTGAAGAAACACCAGGGTTCATTACGGTATTGCTTCTCACACTATCTGACCATTTTTTCTTATTCGCCAAAGACCAGCAAATATTTGTGCCCAATATCTACAATTCTTTCTTTCTTTCTTGGAAATTCTCCACATGATAGTCAGCTGATGGCTTGTGGACCTGCACCACTCCATGGATCACCACTTGGAGAAGCACAGGATTCCCATATTACATTTTCGGTAACATTAATTTACAGCAATTTGCAGGTATCATGTGAACATAATCATGGTAAACGTTGAACACATCCTTAAAAAGACTAGTGTTTGATGCATATGCCTTCCTGTCTAACCTTTCATAGGAGATGAAGAGCAGAATTTGACTTCTCTCACTACTTAGTCTTGTTCAGTTCTTCCAGCTCTGTACATGATGACTGTAACTGTTTTACACTCTGCTTTTGGAATGTGATGGGACATTTGCTTTCTCCAGTATCTTTCCTTTATGAATGATAAATTATATAATCTCTTAGGACAATAATTCATGAACAGGTCAGGCTACAATACCTGAAATAATGCTAGATTTATTCCTATTGGAACAAGCTTCAGTCCAAGAATCTTAATTAGTCTGTAGACTGTAGCTCAAATTATTAAATTAACTTATTTTGCAACTGTGTTTGCTACAACAATTATGCTAGCGTTGACTTTTTACCTGCTTAAATATGTTGAAGATGAATTATTTAAAAAGACAATCTTTTAATTAGTACTATCCCATCAGGCAAATGAGGCATCCCCCTCAGAGACAAGATTTAAGAAAAATCTGGAGGGATGCAGAATTTTTATCTCAAGACATGTGTCTGATTACATTTTTATCTGATACTTTCTGGCTAATGGCCCATTGTGTCTGGTCTGTGTCAGCTCCAAGGCTGTCCAGCAGGCCACACTACTAAACCTCTGCACTCTATCACCAAGACCAGCTCTCACATGCACAAGTGCACTCCAGTGTTCATACGTGAATGGGTGAGGATAACTAAATCCCCTTCTACGCCTCAAGAAAGCTCTGACAGGTATAATTAGTCCCAGTAACTTACTCGCCTAAACTTCTACCTAGGCCATAGTGTTCACTATTGTGTCACAGCGACAAACGCAAAATGATCATCCTAGACATGTCACAGAGCTGTGTAGTTTTTCTTTTTTACACAATGCTACAACTGTTATTTTGGGGGGAGGATGAAATGCAGTCTTGTAATTCTGTGGGGGAGACACAAGAGTAGTTGAGAAGTTAACTCCTTAGCCCTCTGGTCATCTGTCTGCTTAAAAATTTACTCACACACAAATACAAGCATCAGCTTCTTGTCCACATTCAGGGATCAAAACTGGAACTATGGGGGCATTTTGGAAGCAAACTTTCATGTTTAAATTGACAAGACTTTGCCACTACATTCAACAGGGAGGATGATTTGGATAGTTTAAATTGTGGTTTGTTAATAAACCAGCACCATAAAATACAACCCCTAGTTTGAAGTTCCTACAGGAGAAACAGATTATACCAATCTCCTCAATCATGCCAGAGGGGGAAAGATGTTGGGGGGTGCCGCTCATTCATGCAGCACTAAACCATAGCTTAGCATTACGTGCAAAATGTTTCTGTGTATTTTCCCTTGCAAGAAGAAAAGTTTGCAGAGGACTTTTTAGCCAAAAGATCGAAGCAGAGAAGGGGTTATGCAGCCCCTTTCTTCTACTCCTGGTCACAACTTTCCAGGGACACTTTCTGTCTTTAAAAAGGAAAGCAAACGTGCATAAGAGAGAAAGAAAAGAAGACATAAAACCCTGTGTCATATCTGGTTTGGTGCTAAATATTAAACACCTTTAGATCCTTTTAGAGATTATTCAGTTTCTTGAATATACTACAACAGCACAATTCGATTGTGCTCCATTCATCATCTCTGTACTCTGCCCACACTGACTCCTGGAATTTAATGAAGGCACATTTACCACTTGGCCCCATAGCCAGGGTGTGTCAGGAAAGAACCAGATTGTGTTTACACTCCCTGCAATTCACATTCTGGAAATGCCACAATATACACTCCTCAGCAAACTCTGTTTTATGTAACTAGGTTTTTTTCCATTATGTTTACAGCACACATTTTAAAGAATTATTAAAAAAAAAAGATGAGAGGTGGAATGAAAAGCAAAAATTGGCCTATGAACTCTACATAAATGAAGGGTGACGTGTGGCATAACAAGTTCTTTTCCACAGAAATACAATATCCTAGACTCGTGCTAAATTATGCCAGATCAACTGACATACATTATCCATTTAACATAATTTATACAGATTTCAAAACACTTGGAATTTTTCAGAGGAAGTGGTGGGTGGTGTGGCAACAGAGGTTAGATGGCAGTCTTTCAGAGCATAATGACAGAGCAGAAGCCATAGAAGAGGAATGGAGGGATGTACAGGGTATAAAAAAAGACATTTCCATGTTCCATCCTTGACTCCTAAGACTTTCCTACTCTGTCCATATGAGCACATAGTTAAACTATTCTTCCAAACCCTAAGAACTAAACCCTTAAAAAAAAAATCTGGGAAAGTTAAATGGATTCTAATTTTTGCACCAGCTATGAGAAACCATGCTTCTGTAAGAAACTCCAGTGATCATTCTTATCCTTCCACATTCCCTTTCTGCTTCCTACAGCTTCCTGCTTCTGTGCTGACATGCTCCTTCAAGCTCTCTTTTTCATCTTCTTTGCCTACTGATCTTTTCACACACTTCACTCTTTTCATTTATTTAGCACCATCAGAGTATAATGGGTTCCCAAAATGAAGAGCTCCTGTACCATTAATGGTTGTGCAGAAGCAGCAATTTCAGCAAGTGTTGCTTCTTATCTGGTCACATGCCAAGCAACATCTACTGAAATTTTCTCTTCTACACAATCACACCCAAGTCCCTTCCATTATGTCTGAAGTACACTGATGGCGCTAAATAAATAAACAAGTACAGGAGCTCTCTCCATGTTTAAATTGACAAGATTTCACCACTACATTCAACATGGAGGATGATGTGGATAGTTTAAATTGTGGTTTGTTAATAAACTAGCATCATAAAATACAACCCCTAGTTTGAAGTTCCAAAAAGGGAAACAGATTATACCAATCTCCTCCATCATGCCAGAGGGGGAAGTAATGCCCATGACACAGAAGTAATATGAGAGGGGACCTCAGAGACAATTCAGAGAACAGAAGAGAAGGATAGACACCTACAGCTGTAATAACAGCATCATCTAGCAGTAACAAGAGTGTAAGCCTGAGCCCAGGGAGTTTTAAAATACTACTTTTTTTTTCACCTTTCACTTTTTTTAATTGTTATCACCAGACTCAGACTGATACAAAATGAAAAAATATACATAACATCTCAGTGCAGCAAAGACTACACAGCATTATTGGTCATCAGAAACGGCTTTGGCTTTTCAGAGAAGGTGGGAAAAAAGATAGGGCAGCAGTCTTCCAGGAAAGGTTCAGAGAGGACTTCTAATCAACTCGCCACCTGCAAGAGCTGGTGCAAGCCTAGTTATGGCCACCTGTGCATATGCAAACTCCCTCACAGGGGAAAAGAATGCCCAGAGCCTTTGGAGACCAACACACAGAAAGGCTTGGAAGCCTCTTGGAGAGGAGTGCAACTCATAGAGCAAAGAAAGACAACAGGGGCAGGGAAGCACATCATTGCAGAAGGCAAGGGGGAAATTTGGCAGCAAGTCTTCTTGCTACCTTTTAAATACTATTTTTTTTAATACTAAATAGCTGTGAACCTCATTGGGTGACCTTTAGCCAATCACTGTACCTCAACCTAACCTATCTCACAGGTTTGTTGACAGAATACATCAACCTAAGCATGCGGGACTAAGGCTGGCATAAAATTGTAATTCAAAAAGGAGAGGCAAGGCCTCTGGATTGCTATCTGTGAGAAGACTGGTCTACCTCAGAAGCAACCAATGCCTGGAATGTGGCCGTTCTTCCAAAACATGTAATACTTAAAGGAGATAATTCAGAGAAGACATTACAAATCTGACAAAACACTTCGACGTTAACACTGTTGGAAGGCAAAGAACATATTTTTACTTCTCCATAAATGTTCTTTTCACATCTTGAGAATGTTGCTTTCTTCCCCGTCTCCATGTTCTACCCTACCTTTGTTTACTCTTCACTACAAAATTATTTTTCTGCCAAAATAATTCATACAAAAATGTGTTCTGAGGAGAAGGAAAGCCTGGCCAAATTCAGCAGTCTGGTCTGCTTTTCCTAATCTGATTTACTAACGTCACTGGAAAGCGTACCTGCCATTTTGAATAAAATTTCAGAACCAAATTTAAAAATGAGGATATAGTAAATGAGATGTCTCCCATAAGGCATATTTACACAGGTTGGTGCCAGAAAAGGCATTTCAGGAGGTTCAGTTAACATCTACTTGTTAACAGGTGAAGCATAAATGATATTCTTATATCACTGCCTTAACAAACAACTACAGTCAAATACACCCAAAGACTTTCAGTGAATTAATGGGTACATCTGTCCCAGACCTTTCATCAAATAAGGTGCTCAGAAGCTAGGGACCTGCATCAGTGCTGCCAGCCCTTTATAGTAGAGATGCTGCCCTCGATTGCAGGAGGACAGTACAGAGAAGAAAAAATAATGCAGTATAGTGGTCCAAGATGAAAAAGACATGACATGACAAAAAGTCCACTCACTAGCAGGTACAAGCACTGTCAACAACCAAACCTCTGCAGCTGACTCAGAGATTGCCCTCCAGTTTTGCAGTACTCCAGGGGCCCTGTTTCTTAAATGGGTATAAAAGCTTAATGTAGAAAAAGGCATGCAAACCATTCCATTTGAAGTGCCATGGTAGTGTTTATTTTGCCACACAGAGCTAGAGCAATCAAAACAGAACACACCGCACCAAGGTAACTCTAGTTCAGCACTTCACAAAGTTGGATTTTGAAACTTCATGCTCCGAATGAAACATACCTTTAGAGGGAGGGAAACTGTATGATTTGTTTCTGTTATCCCTCCAAAAGATTGGAAGACAACAGTAGTTCATGTTATGAGAGGAGAAAGGTGCCATGCCCCACCATACCCAGGTTGTCCCCCCCCCACTAGGACTGCAGGATACTTCTGTTGAAAGAACAATACTGATTGATGACATTTCCCCGTTGAAGAGTGTCCACATGTGAAGGCTACCTCAGCAACACTCTGGCTTCTACATCCATTATGAAATACACTAATAGCAAACTCAGGGATGTACTGAGTTAACTAAAATGAGGCTACTGGGAAACAAAGGGAAGTTTTCAGAATACTTAGGAAAATCCAAACGTTTGCAGAAGAAGTAGATAAAAATATTTAGAGGAAATTAAGCCCAGCCCTTAAATTGCTCAATGTACGCAGGATGCTACATATCTGATGTGGAAGGAAGGGTAATAGAGTGAAGCATCTTTAAAGGAGGCATGGCTGACTGACTAACACGCTCAAGAGGACCATTCCACATCACCAGATTTTGTGGTAAGTTTCATTTGCTATATTAAGACATTCATTTTTACATCACTCTTTCTCCAATGAGCTCTCCCTACCACCCCATTTTATTTATCTTCACAACATCCATGTGAGATAGATAAGGCTGAAAGATGGCAACTGGCTCAGGGTCAGATAATGAACTTCATCACTTGGTGTAGGTTTGAACCTTAGTCTCTCTAGTCCTGACCCAACATGCTAATCATTATACCAGACAAGTTTTATCCATCACAAGGTATTACTCATAAGTTGGTAAATTTATCCTTACAGTAATGAGGGCTATGTCCAACCTATAAGGAGAATGCTGATTAAACAACATCTTCTTGGCTGCAAAACTCCATCTGAGCAACTCTTCCCCTGTGAAGTTGAGTCTCCACTAAAAAGGGGAAAATATTGCAGGTTGTTGTGTTGGTCTCCAAAAGTCAAAGTTCAAAATGAAGCACATCCTCTGTATGATTTATTTACTGAGTTTGGTACTATTGGTTGAAAAGATTACAGAGGAGAAGATGCCAGAAATAGTTCCAGCTAAGAACTCTTTCCTCTTGCACAGAAACTACCATCAAGCAATGTGTATGTCTCCTACAAAGATAGTCTTTCCAATGCCAACATTCTAATTGTCAAATTTACTCCCCAGAGAGCCTCACCTAGTGCCAACACTGAGGCCTCTTCAGTGCCAGGTGCCAGGCTCATTGTTTTTAAGAAAATGCTTAAGTATATTGAAGGCCTTGGTAGGGCAAAGAGTGCCTTTAGGGCTGTTTTTGCAGCTCTCAACTCTTCTTGACTACCTTGACTGTTCTTTCTCTGGCAAAGGAAAGAATTAGTGGCCTCCCCTGAAAGTCTCTAGGTGTAGGAGATCACATATTAAATAGGTTAATGCCCCAGATCAGAGCTTTCCAAACTTTTCATGTTGGTGACACACGCTTTAGACATGTATCTACACAGTAATTCAGTAAGTGGAGGCAGCCCCTCCACTCGGGCCTGGCCTGCCACTGCCCTCGCTGGGGTCTTCCTCAGCCCAGTGTGGCAGCAGTGGCAGAGGTAGCCCCTTCACCTGGCCCTGGCCCAATGCAGTGGCAGGAAAGCCAGTCCCTCCACACACTATGTTCACGTGACACACCAACACACTGCAGGTGACACACTAACATGTTGCGACACACAGTTTGGAAAGCTCTGCCCTAGATTACAGGATCAGAATTCAACATGACCTTGACAGATTGGACAGCTGGCCCAAAACCTAAGAAAATGAATTTAAATGGAGATAAATGGCTACTGTATACAGACAGGAAAAATGAAATGCACAAATATAGGATGACACTTGGTTTGAAAACACTACACATGAAAATGATCTAGAGGTCTTAGTAGACCACAAGCTAAACATAAGACCACAGTGTGATGCAGCAGCTAAAAAAGCAATGCAATTCTAGGCTACATCTAACAATAGTATAGTGTCCAGACCAAGGGCAATAGTAGTGTCACTCTATTCTGCCTTGGTCCGACCTCATCTGGAATGCTGTGTCCAGTTCTGTTCACCAGTTCAAGAAGGATATTAACAAGCTGGAAGACACCAAGAGGAGGGCAACTAAGATGATCAAAAGCCTGAAAACCAACCCCTATGAGGAAGGGCTTAAGGACTTGGATATGTTTGGAGAAGACAGACAGGCGATATCATAGCTATCTTTCAATATATGAAAGAGTTTTATGGAGAAGATAGAGTAAGCTTGTTTTCTGCTGTTCCAGACTTGAACATGAAACACTGGATTCAAATAACAAAATAAAAATTCCTGCTGGTAAGCATTAAGAAGAACTTTGCTGTAACAGCTCTTCAGCAGTAGAATAGACTACCTTGATAGTGGTGGACTCCCTCTGGAGATCTTTAAACTGAGGTGGGATGTCCACCTGTTAGGAGTGTTTTAATTGTGTACTCATAATGGCAGGGGTTTGGTCTAGATGGCTCTTGCAATCCCTTCCTAGTCTATAGCCCTTTCCACACCTTACCTTTTTGCAGAGTCTTCCGGTGGGGATCCTGAGATCAACTGGGATGGGAGCATAATAGGAGCACTCCTCTCCACACCAGCTGGCTCCATCATGAAGGAAGCACCATGGCCATGCCTCTTCCTTCTGCAGCACATGTGGGTACATTCCCACGCTGCACTGGTGCAGGAAGTGTAGCCATTGTGCTTCCTGGGCTTCTGCAGGACAGGTAAGTCCGTGCTTGCGGCGCACTGGCAGGTCATTGATGGGTTAAAATCTGTCAATGATTTAATTCGTGATTGTGCCGCCTGGAGATAGGAGAAGGATGGGACCACAACAATGTCATGCAGAACCATTCTCACGGTCTCATCATTCTCCTGTCCCCATGGTGGGTTGGAAGGGCGGTACAGGAAGGGCCTATGATTCTACTCTATAGGTTGAAGGCCCTTCCTGCAGCATTTTACAAATACACACTTTTCAAAAAGAAAATGGACCTCTGCCACTTCCAGTTTCTCTTTCTTCATTATTTTTGCAGTCCACTTCACTGCCAGAGGGCAGAAAAGTGGCCCCTGAGCTGCCTCATCTGTTCACTTCCAGTTTTACGCACTGGAAGCTATTATTAGTGATTTTATTTTGATGATATTTTAACTTGTGTTTAACTTAATGCTTTTTTTCCTCCTTTTTATACGCTGGTGTTTTTTTTTTCTGTACATAACCCAGAGAACCTACTGTTAATGGCAATATAAAAATACCAAGAGTAAATAAATAAGTACCAATATGTTTTCATATAATGTCACAGACTGCATGTGATTGGGTAAGGCAATGTGTCTTTAGCAAATTTTATCCTCTTCATCTCCCTGCCACACAAAGAAGAAAGAGCCCAGAGTAACTTAAACTGATTGGTACACAACCTCTTTATTCTTATTGTTTAGAGTCTCTGAAGTGGGAGAAAAAGTATATAAACTGAAACAGAAATGGTGTGTGTGTTTAACTAAAATACCTTCTCCCTTTCAGAAACAACGTCTTTAGGCTCTTGCTGAAGAAACCTTTGTAAAATTTCAGTAATTTTTTAAACATGATGTGATGATTTTAATTATGTTTTAATTTTTGTTTTTTAGCTGATAGTTGGGTCCCACTCTCAGAGAAAGGCAACATATCAATGAAACAAATAAATATAAGTAAATAAATTATTTTTAATTTTTACTGAAACAACGTAATACAGCTAAGCCTAACCTACACAATTTCCCTCTAATTTGAACAAGCCAGCTTCTGCACATGTGAATGCTGGCAGAGAGGAACACATGGTGTGGAATTATACAGGAGGAACCAAAGTTCAGTGGTGGACTCCATAATTTGCTCTGCATGGAGAAGGTTCCAGCTTCAGTCCTAAGGAACAGACTGCAAGTAATGGAACAGATTTCTGCCCAAGAGTCTGCAGAGGAACTAGCAGCAAACGTAGACAGTACTGAGCAAGACGGACAAAGTATCCAATGTAATACAAAGCAGCTTTGACATTCCTGTGTAGAACCCTTCCCCAAATGACACATCCATCCCAGGGTGGAGACCCTTTCCTACCTCTCGAAGTTCAAGCCTCTGTGCCACAGCCTCCAGGCTTTCCTGGCCAGTGCTCTCCACGGATAGTGTGAACTCCACAAACTCATTGTTAAGCAGCTGGATACGGGCCACCAAGCAGCTCTTGCTAGACACTGTATAGCGTCGAGTTCGTTTCAGTTTCAGCCCAAAAGGCAGAGGCATTTTCTTCCCTAACGCATTCACAAGAAGTCACAGAAAAACATCCGGGAACGTTTCCCGTCAACAGTCAGGAGCTGCAAAGTTCCCAGATGATCAACCAGCGGCAGCAGCCATTAAAGAGTAGCAGATTATCCTCCAGGTTCTGTACAAAGGCAGCATCCACAACAACTCTGTGAAAGGAAGGGAGGGAATGAAAGGAGTTACTAGGAATAGGAAACACAGTCAAACTTTGGTGATTCACATTGTCCACTTACATTTGCCAAGTTTTGCCTGTAAAGGTGTAGCATAACTGCTGATCTTAATTCTTCAAGCTACTTCGCCTACACCATCTCCTGAACAGTTTACATTGTGGCTTGTCCAATATTACTGGTCACATAATACAGGTGAAGGGAGGTAAGCTGCAAAAACAGGGCTTTTGAATTCCCATAATGCCATTATTGAGGTAGACTTTGAACTGCGAGCTTTCCAGTTCATATTCTTAACCACCATATCAGAACTCTTAGAATTTCCTAGGCCATAGTACCAAACACCATTGGTATAATAATTACATGTTGTAAAGACAAAACTGCAATTAAACCATGTTCTAGAAACCAAAACTACAGTATATGGAAACCGGAGACATTTATTGGGAGCAGAGAGAAGACTTAATGCATACTTGATATGACACACTGGGAAGGGACCACGTTATTTTCATGCTTTCCATTGCATACAAATACAGCTTAATAAATATTAAACTGTAAGAGTTATACATATAATATGATAACTTAGAAAACAGAACTGTTAGGGATGTCTCTGTATCCTGTGTTGGCACTACTCCCAGGATGGCAGGAAATATTCCTGGAAAAAGGAGATACATCTGTTCCCTAGAACCTCTTGGCATTAAACAAGGCTAAACAGTTGTCCAGGCAGCATGCATTCCACAATAGTCCTGCAACACTAATGTACTCTAAATAAGCCTGGGACAAATTCCACTCCGTACACACACGCACACACACACAGTTTCCCAAACATATCATCTACCTGAGAAAATGGTGAACAATGTCCTCACTACTTTACGGCAAGGGGAGATTTTACACAATTTGCAGGGGAGAAGGGTTGCCACTTATCTTACTTTACTTTATGAGATGACCAAAGTTTTTTTATGTTTGCTTTAAAAAAATTCCACTCACATGGGTGCAAGGAACTCTTAACAGTGATTCCTGCCAAGGCACAGCAGGATGTATGGTTGGCAGGAAGCTGTGGAGAAAGCCTGCTGCTTCCCACCAACCACCCTTCCTGGAAAACCACAGAAGTAATGCAATGCAAAGCGGGGTGATGTGGCATCACTCCAAAGGCATTCTGGAAAGTTGTACAGCAAGCTGTGCATCATTTTAAACAGGATCAGTCTTTTTCAAAATAAACAAAATAAAATAAAAGCATTGGAGGCAAGAATGGAAGGCCAGTTAATTCATTTATAGTATTAATTTATTTATTGTATTTACAAGCTGACCTATAGCTCTTGGGACAACACGTGTAATAACACAGTATGATAAAGATCAAAAACAAAGATAAGAAAAATCCTTAAAAATTTAAAATAATTTAAAATTAAAATTATTTTAAATTAAATTAAAATTAATTTAAAAGCAGCAGTTGAAACCACACTTTGGAAGTAATTAGCAGCTCCACTCAGACTTCTGAGAAACATATTTTTCCTCCCTCAAAGATTTCATTAGGGTTTCTTTTTAGCAACCTAACAAGTAGTCAAAAAATAATTTTGAAAAAAATGGTTCCTCCCTCCATAGATACAGCCTTGCTTTCTAAACTTATTCCTTTTTATGTGGATGAAAAAGGTGTCCCTCCAGCATGAGCAGTAGCAAGCATCAAGAACTCCTCTCTGATTTGCAGAACATTTGACACAGATGAAAAAAACAACAACTTAGAACTTGACTACAGTAAACTCCAGAACTAGCTTGGCTTTCCCACATTTGCACTCGTACTTCAAAATGTTTTCCTTTTCGAAGGAGTATTGGGCACTGGACTATGATTCTGGAGAACAGGGTTTGAATCTCCACTCAGTCATATAAGCCCACTGGATGACCTTGGGCAAGTCACATTCTCTCAGCCTCAAAGGAAGCCATATCCTGCCAAGAAAATAGATAGATATATGTAATAGATATGTTCGCCTTAGGATCACCATAAGTTAGAAATGACTTGAAAGAACATAACAACCACAAGCCACATTAGCCTGTTGCAATAAGAATAAGAAAGAGTCTTTGACATCTTGAAGACTAAAGAAGTTATTATATCATGAGACTAAGCATATAGTTTCTTATGTTATCTCGTATGGACTGACCATTCTTCCCTCACTGTACCAAGGACCGGTACCATATTTGTGCCTGGTGCCTACAATCCTTTCTTTCTTTCCTGGAAGCTCTCTAGAGATTGGTAGCAGATGAGGCAGGGGTGAGACCAATCCACAAATCACCGCTTAGAGCAGCACTGATTTAGCAGACTATACCCCATTTCATCAAATACATGAAGAGTTATCCTGAATTTTACACCGCTGTACAACCCCACCAATGGCACTACCCTTCTGCAGTGGTGGGATAGTGTGCTCCTGTGAGGCAAGATGCTATGTTGACAGCATCAGTGCTGCTGGTAGGGTCTGTCGTGTCAGGCTTTCGCTGAGAAGCCAGACTAAATGTGCCAAAAATTACTGGGAAGCAGTGGCGGGGAGGGGTGACGCTGGCAGATAATCTCTCAGGTACAATGATAGTGGCACCAGAGCTACTGCATGGAAGGAGGCACAGTAAACCCCTTTTGAATGTCTTTTGCCATGAAAACCCTATGATTAGACAATCCAAAACAAAACAAGAGATAGTTCCAGAAGATGAAACTTCCAGGTTGGCATTCAACAAGTTACTGGGGTACAGGATACAAATGACACAGCTGGACTCAAGCCGAAAGGACGTTCAATTGTTGACATGCTCAGAGGTGAAAAGAAAGTCCAAAGGTTCACAACACATATTATAGGAACATGGAATGTGAAAAGCATGAATCAGGGGAAGCTGAACATAGTAAAACAAGAAATGGAACACATAAACATTGCAATACTTGGGGTGAGTGAGTTAAAGTAGACAGCAAAGGGACATTTTGAGTCAGATAATTACAGAGAGCCAGCATGGTGTAGTGATCTGAGCACTAATTACACAGTGTTTTTACATGAAAATGAAATGAAAAATTGTGAGGTTGCTAGGGGTTCTGCAGGAGATGGTAATTTAAAAAAAAACATTATTTGAGCTACTGATATAATAATTTTTATGCAGCGGTTTCCTAAGACTTTTAATTTTATGCAGGAGTTCCTTGATCCCTGATAATTTCCAGGTTTCCTCAAGGGGTAAAAAGGTGGAGAAAAGCTGCTCCAAAAATTAAGCTTTTGGGCACCCAAACATTTTCTCACAAAGGATTTTTTTGTTAGGAAACCCAAGACTCAGAGATCTAAATATTCTCAGTTCTGCAGCACCTTAAACATGATGCTTTTTCTTTAAGATGCACCTCTCATTTTGTCATGCTTTCTCTTATTTCCAAGGATGCAGTCCTCTCTTTGCCTAGGGCAACATTAACCCCTATGGTGAATATTTCAATCACTTGGCCCAGCCACCAGCAGCCATGGATGCTACTGCTGCTGAGGGAACGACAGGTGCTTGTGTATACAGCTTCCAATCCTCCATAAAGACTAATCCTTCCTGTATGTATCTGCCTGCCTGAATTTTTGTGGGCCTTCTAGCCTCTAAAACAAGTATGCAATTCTCCAGACAACATTGGCCTGTAACTTTCCTATCCCTCACCATTGGCAATGCTGACTACGACCCATACAAGCTACAGTCTGGAGGGCCACAGGTTTCCCAGACCTGCTTTTTAAACAATGGAACAAAACTTGGCCTATCTCTGTAGCAGCAGGGAAAAACAACAACACAGAAATTAGGAAGGGAAGAAGAGCAGAAAAGCAGAGGAGGAAATGCTTACTCCTTAGACTCTCTGTATGCCATGCTGTGCCACTTCTTTTTCCTTCCACATTGCACAAAGCCATCTCTTATCACCCTGCCGTTGCCACCACTTTCCCTTAAAATAATTCTAGTTTGTCAGGCTTCCTCTCTCCACCTTCAATGTTCTCTTGGAACTGTCACACTTTTCCTGTCAGTGGTCCTGGGCCTTTGACAGCTGCATGGCAGGCTGCAATGCAACAGGTGCAACCTATTCCTCTGCATCATTATTAGCTAGGCAAAGAAAAAATGCACATTTTGAATTTTGGCAAGCTGGGTTTCTGTGAAAGGCACATAATCCTTCAACAGAACAACAGGAGGGGGTGCCTGGAAGTGTTTTAAAACTAAAACTAAGTGTTTTTAAAACTAACATCTTTAGCAAATATTTTCCTGAACCATCCCAGTAGCGCCTAATGCAGATGGCAAGTCTTTTGGATAAACACAAAGTCAATCTGATATTCTGTATGTTGCCTAACATGCAACTGCTTATACTTAGCAGTAGATATACATAATGTATCAGGAAATTAATGACAGTAAATTGTCTTAAATGAATTTTGCATGATTCTAAACACCACAGTTGGGAGGATATTTACTCTAAAGGTAGTGATGTCGTTGAGAAAATTTTCCTAGACACATCCTGTCCCCTCTTGAAACAGCACAATAGTGCCACACTTTACTGTGAAAACATGTAAAACAGGATTACTAAAAACACCTAGAAATGGTGTTCTCATTCACAAATCATTATGCTTCCATCCAGCAGCATCCTTTGCTACAGTTTGAGAAGAAATCAGTGGATCTTTTTGGAATATTCAGGAACAAACATAACCCATTTCTTCTTTAGATTCTACTGATGGGACTCTCACAGTTAGGACTGTACTAGAGAGTTTTAGATACCAATTTACATGCCCCACCCAGCAGGATAACAGCTACAATTTTGCATACTGATAAAATCTCCTTCATGCTGATCAAAAAATTGCTTCATCTCTAGGGATAGCATTTCACAGTGCTGACAGCTTTAGCACACTCATACCTTAGTCCTGAGTGTATTAAATTTGTTGATACACACCATGAGCCCTCTAGCAGAAATACAGCAAGAAATCCAAAGTATGAAACTTTGATCCACTCAAAATACTAAATTAATAAGAAAAAACAACAAGCCTTTTAAATGTTCTTCTCTGCCATTTCCTTCAGTAAATCAATTCCCATCCTCAGTACAACAGAATCTTCTATGTGCCTGCTCTGAGTTACAGCTCAAAGATTCTCAATGGGGTTTACTCATAGGTATGTGTGCACATGATTTCAGCCTCAAAGCAAACCTAAAGTTTTACATTTTAGAAACTCCTTTAAGTTCTATCTTTAATAATGCTATTATCATTGTTATTGTCATTTCTTAACATCAGCATTAGTAAAAACTGGGAATATAACTGTTCCCCAGTTATCTGTTCCGTGGCATAATCTAGAAAGTTAAGCACGGAGTTTAAAGGGAGTATTGTATGTGTGTTTAAACTTACAATCTTATACACATCTAGGTGGAACTCACCTTGAAATAAAGATGTGTAAGGTCTAGCTGCAACTCACTCCCACTGAAGTCAGGCAGACTTAAAAGAAGTTTGGCTAGATGGCTCAGGTTATCAGATTCACTCCTTGGCTGGCATACTGTTCATTAGTCACTACTAGAGTAGACTCATTCAATCAACTGTTTAGTGGTGACTCAACACATAGATAAATCTAATGGATTCAGTGGGTCTACCTAGTTAAGACTGAAAGAAAACTTAAGCCTTAGATTACCTGTTTCCCCATCACAACACCAAACACTTGTTTAATACATAACACAAGACGTGATCATTCTTCCCAACATATTTTTTCTCTATAATTTTTTTCCCCTCTGGCTTCTTTAGTGAGAGTCTGGTACATAAAACTAACTGATTTTTACTCTCGCTGAAAATGACACATGCAGCATATATATTATGTCATATTTAAATACATCTGTAATGAGCCAATTAGAAAACGTCTGGGGGGGGGAAATAATGCTTCAACCCTATTCAACAAGTTTTCATGCTGGCCAAGCACAAATCTTGCAAACACAGCACAAACCGTTCTGTTTAGCAGTTGTTATTTTCTGCTACCAGCTGCTGTCATGTCCCCCACTCTGCCGCACACGCCTATTTCAAAATAATGTCTATCCCCATGATTAAGGGAGTTTGCAGGCCGTAAGAGGATAGCACTGAAGTGGCAACAGTGGCAAATCCAATCAACTGCATGTTGAAATCATTATTCTCTATTTGGCACATCCAGAACTCTTCAGAGTTTATATTCTGATTTAGCCCTACTCATTTTATTAAATGAAAGATTCAATCATTTGCTTCTACTGATTGTCCTCTCAGATTGCTCAGAAACACCATATTGACAAAATAAACAAAACTGTAGTATATAGAAAGGAAACAGCTGCTGGTTCCCCTTCTTTTGGGTTCACACTTATAGTTTACTGATCTGCTTCTTTTCAGGTAAGCATAGATAAATATTTGTGTTATCACTCAAGGCCTTGAAAGTATACAGAGGGAATATTAATGCTTTGCTTTTCTTAAAAGAAGGGGTCTTAAAATGAGAAAGGCTCTGAGATTACAGATTATTTAAATATTAATTGCGCCAATCACAAAAGATCTTCAACTGTAATAATACTCAGAATATTAACACTTCTCTTTTACTGCAGCTTTTAGCACCATAACTAATGGCAAGAATTCAGGGGATAAGCATATAGAGAATGCTATAAAACATCTCCAACCCTATTTAAATTTTGCATATACAATCCAAACAAAGAAAGTCGAATTTCCTCTCTACACACAGCAAAAGTCATCTTTGGTTAATTCGGAGGAGAGACACCCTCTATGTAGTAAATGTTTTTATATAGTTCAATCAGAGTTTACCAATCAGAAATTAATAAGGACAGAGACTCGGAGGGTGGGATGAGGGAAGACCTCTGCAAACCACCTTTTATCGAACATGCCAATTTCTTTTGCAACCCGATCCGAAGTACGTTTATTCCGAAAAGCAACCTCCCCAAACGATGCCAGCCGGACACTTGCTTTTAAGGCTGGGACCGATGCCCGATTGCCAGCTTTTGTGGTAAATATGACTCCTGTATCCCAGAACGAGTCGGCAAAGAGCTGCAAGTCAGGCACCGGGAATATGCAACCCATCTTCTTCTCAGGGCCAAATTTAAAAACCCCTTTCCCTTCAGAAACCGCACACGCACCCGTCGGGGGAGGAGGGACTGCTTTTGTTTTTACCTGTCGCAGTAATCCAAGGAAATGAGGTCTCCTTCAGCTGCAGGCAGCCCGGCGCAGCTTTGAGAGCTCTTCTGATAAAGCCATTTCATGGCTTTGCGGGGCGGGGGGCGCGGATTGGGAGGGAGAGAAGGCTTCTGAAGTCCCCCCTTGCCAGAAAAAGAGCCGCTTTCACGTCTCCCTCACACGGTCCGCTCAGAACACAAACATTCCTCGCTTCCTGTCGCAACAACAACCACCACAGCGAAAAAATTGGATGTGGAGATCTCTCCACTGGGCAAAGAGTCAGAGACGAGGGAGGAGGAGGAGGAGGAGAAATCCACGGGAGGGGGAAAAAGGAGGCTTCCCTCAGCCGCCACCTTCCCGTGACAGAGGAAGCCCCGGGACTTCAGGAGCACAAGACGTGCCTTCCCCGGCTCGTTTCCCCCTCCCTGGCCTCGTTGGCTTGGCCGGCGCCCGCGCAGGGTTTCTCCTTTCCGCCTCCGGCTTTCCTCCTCTTTCTTTCTTCCTTCTCTTCTTTCTTTCCCCTTTAGAGGCGTTCCCCTTCGCTCCAGCCATGCGGAAGGATACGGTGCGAGCATTAAAGGACAGCCCTCTATGTTTGCAGCCCCATTACCTCAGAGATCTGGAATGCTTGGCAGCGGGAATGTCAGCAATGGGACAGCTGCTGCTGCTGCTTCCCTCAGCGAGGACGCCAGGAGGAGGAGGAGGAGAAGCGCGGCAGGGCAGAAGAAGCGGGGGGACAGGCCGAAGAGGCGAGGCAACACCGGGCTGCCTTTTAATCTTCCACAGCTCGCCCCCCCCACCGCTCTTGCTAGGGCTTTGTCGTCGTCGTGTGCCAAGTGGTTTCCGACTTATGGCGACCCTAAGACGAACCTGTCACGGGGTTTTCTTGGCAAGACGTGGCCTGAGGGGGGTTTGTTGTCGCCGGAGGCTGAAGGAATGTGACTTGCACAAGGTCAACCCCCCGCCTCCAGTGTTCTGTAATCGAGTCGGGCCTCAGACCGTGGTCTTCCAGAGTCTTAGGCCATTTCTGCACTAGCCTGTTATAGCGCGGTGATTCCACTTTCAACATTCTCTGGAATCCTGGGGCTTGCAGTTTCGGGTGGGGCCGGCCGGCCCCTCCCGAAACTGCAAGCCCCAGGATTCCAGAAGATGTTGAAAGTGGAATCACCGCGCTATAACAGGCTAGTGCAGAAATGGCCTTAGTTCAACACTCAACCACTACACCACCCTGGCTCTCCTATTGCTGCTGCTGTCTGCGGGCAAACCTCCTGAGGGCTGTTGTGTTGCAAAAACAAGAGGTTTTTTCTTCTTCTTCTTATATCCATGAAACCTTCTGGCCTACTATTAAACGTTTGTTAGACTTTGGAGCACCATGTGTGGCACAGATTTACAGGAGACCGAATACTTACTGGAATCACCAGAGTGGGCCCATAGAATCACAAAGGCTGACAAAGGCTCGCACTGCCCCAGAACATCTGTTTTCTGGGGGGGACAAACAGCAACAGGTGAACTGCCTGTCCCAGAAATCTTCAGGAAGGACAATTCAACTTTTGAATAGATCACAGAAGTTCCATCAACTGTTTAACATCAATAATATTTATCCCCCCCCACCAGTCAGAAGCCAGTAGCCATTAATGTTTTTGGTTTTTTGGCAGCTCTCGAAGGTCCCAGAGCAAAAAATTGTCCCCTAGCTGCCAAAATTGGTGTAAAGGGCATTATAAATAAATGTTCCGATAAATAAATTCGCCAGCCCTCGATTTACACCAAAGCTCTATGAGCAAGTGCTGATTTTCACTTCAGCTCAATAAACAACTGACATGGACACTGTTGCCATCCTTCATCACATTCTGACAAAAGTTTAGTCATGACCGTATTCACAATCTCACTTTCACAGTTGTGGGAGTTTCACAATCCTTCCAGTGCTTGGCATGGAGATTCATTATGCATGACAACAATATTTTGCTACTTATTATTCTTATTTTGACAACATAGCAATAAAATACTAAACACTGACTGGTATTTCTATTTCATTTATTTTAAACTTTTCCAGTTCAAGTGAAGGTGTCTTCCACATTCAATATATTTATGTATACAACTCTTGCAAATTATTTTTTAAATGTCCTTGGGTGTATCTTCTTTTAAACATGAGGTATGTAAATTGAATGATCAAGGACCCTAATACATAGATATAAAAATGCTTATACTGTGCACTGAAAGTTATACAGTTATACTTGCAAGAACAAAATAATCTGACTCATACCTAATTGCCTAGCTGTACCATATGTCTCATTAAATATTGTTAATAATATGAATAAATTACTAACATTTGACCATTCTTTAAAATAATTTCATTATTTAACCCACTTGTTACAGCAATGGCATATTTGGAATGTCTCCCTCAGGGGCATCACTTATGCTCCTCTATTGCAAGAACTGTCCATTTAATCATAACACACATTCTTATTTAAATAACTGCTAATCAATAACAGGAGAAATTTCTTTATTCCATAATTGCTTGTCAAAAATATTTTGGAAGTGCAAATATATTAAAAGCTATTGGATTTTTCTGCCCATAAAATTAGTGACAATGCTCCTATATAGCCCTTTCTCCTACAGACATTTTGTCTACTATCTCTGTCTGCTTCTCTCTGTCTCTCCCTCCTTCCCTCCCTCTCACACACACACACACACACACTCCCACCCAACACAACAAATCCCTTCCACAGACTCTCTTCCCCATCTCCTGTCCTTTCCGCCAACATAGCAAAACATTCCACCAACCAAGCACTCCTAGCTTAGCTAGAGTATCAGAACAGGATTGCTCCACCTGACTCATTTCCCCACTAACTGCAGTAGAGGTGTAAATACCTGTCTAACCTCTTCTGCAGTGAATACCAATGCAATCAACTACTTCTTTGTCACCTCCCTATCTTCTTTTAGCAATCTTTTCATTCTTTCATTATCTAGCACTTCAGCCAGCACCCTGGCTGTTTTCCTGTCTCTGATATTTGAAAGGTTTTTAATTACTTCTCCTAATTTCTTCAGTCAATATGTTCCTCAGACTGTTTTTCACATGCCTTCTTTTCACATATATATATATATATATATACACGGTGTATGTGTGTGTGTCAGATTTTGTGTTCTTCCCACTCCCAATATGTAAAGCTTTCAGTTAAACACTTGTTAAAATGGCATCATACTAGAACCAGTAATAGTGCCCAAGACCTAAAACCTACAACAGGTGTGTTGAGCAGATTTCTGCCCTGGGGCTGGCCAGGGCAACACATATGCATAAAAATATCCCCAAACGAAACTAAACAGCAATGAGAATGGAGTACTCCGATGTCCACTTGTTTTTTTAATTATTAAACTGTTTGGGAGGAAAATGCAGTGTGTTAACAGGAATGACCACCCTTTTGACCAGAGAAAGAGTGGTCCAAGGAATTAGCCACAAACGCAGGGTTGGTGGGGGTTCATCTAATCCCAGGGCTGTACATTGCCCTCTCCTGTTTTAAAAGAAGACCTCTTACCTTTTACAGTTTCCTAGGCCACTGTCACTGGCCTCACCTGGAATTAGTTGTTTCCTTTCCAAACATGTTTTGCCTATCAGTAGCTGAATTTCTGTTTTGTTGTTATTTGCTGTCAGGTTGACTTTGACTTTTGTCAACACTATGGCATCTCACACTCCAGAAAACTCCCTGATAGATTTTATCTTATGGTCACCATAAGTTGGAAACAACTTGAAGGCACACAATTTATTTATTGTATTTATATGCTGCCTTTTCCCCCAAAGTGGAACCCAAGGCAGCTTCCAAAAAGTTAAAAAACATTTAAAACTATCAAAACATTAAAAATGTATGAAATTATAAAAACTTAACAATTAAAGAACTTAATAAACAAGTAAAAGCTCCCCTACTCACTCATTAAAAGCTTGCTTGAAGAGAAATGTCTGTCTGCCAGTGAACGGAAAGCAGGGAAAGGGCCAGCCTAGCTCCTGCAGAAGAGAGTTCCACCAGGTGGGAGCAGCCATTGAGGTGCATCCTCGCCAGATGAGCCTGGGATGGTAAGTGGGTCCAAGAGAAAGCCTTTCCCTGCAGATCTTAGGGCTCTAGCAGGTTCATATAGGGAGATACGGTCTTTCAAACAGTCCGGACCTAAGCCAGACAACAACGAATTAGAGAGCCACAGTTATCAACTGCTCTGCTCAGATTTTACAAACTCAGGGTTGTGTCTTCCTTGATTGAGTCTATCTGTCTGAAATGTGGCATTCCTCTTTTCTGACTGCCTTCCATTCTACTTAGCATTATCATCTTTTCCAAAGAATCAAGTTGTCTTGTTATATGTCCAAAGTATGACATCCCCAGTTTAGTCATCTTTGCTTCTAGAGAGAGTTCAGTCTTGATTTGCTCTAGGACCCATTAATTTGGCTTTTTAGTAGTCCATGGTATCCAGAGAATTTTTCTCCACTGTCATATTTTGAATGAGTTTTGCTTCCTGTCAGCTTTCTTTGCTGTCCAGTTTTTACAACTGTACAAAAAAAAAATAATCAGAAATACTATGGCATGGGTTATTTTGACTTAAGGTTATTGTAGCGCTAAGTTATCCCTCAGCATCCTAGAGAGACGTGACCACATTAATTAACCCTCTCAGAGATTACAATATCTGCATTCTGGTGATATATTGTTTTGATTTGGTTACAATTTCGCTTCATATCACTACAATAAATACATTTATTTGTAATAATAAATTATTTGTTACAACAGGGGCCCTTTCACACTACCCAATTACAGTTCGCTCTCCACATTTGTGGGTTTGACTTTCACGGATTTGATTATTTGCAACTATCCTCCACCACTTATCCCCACCTCAGGCACTTCTTTTCCAGAGGAATTTTCCCTCTTGGCAGCTCTGATCAGGCTGCTCAGCCCTTTAAAATCACACCTCTGTTCCTTCTCCTCCTCTACCAGCTACTGCCTGTCCACCTAAGGACAGCTTGCAGCTCGATTTCTCAACACCATAAACCTTCTCCCAATGTCCCCCACACAC
Organism: Ctenosaura bakeri; assembly: GCA_948474755.1. Lineage (NCBI taxonomy): Eukaryota > Metazoa > Chordata > Lepidosauria > Squamata > Iguanidae > Ctenosaura > Ctenosaura bakeri. The sequence goes on along the minus strand of CAOLHI010004625.1, from coordinate 43,542 downwards.
ACCCAAGGAAGGAGATAGGGCAAGAAAGAGGAAATATAGGGCTACCATGCCAACCCCCGCTTCCCTCTCCTTTCCCCTGACCTGTTCTGGCCCTTGGGTGTCCATTCTCTCCACCATGCCTCAGCCCGCTTCCCACAGACACATACATACACATTATGAAACTTGCAGTTTTTCCACTTCTTAGCGAGCATGGAGGGCCAAATGTGTAGTGCTGTGATTCCACTTGAACTGCCATGGCAATATCCTGTGGAATCCTGTAATTTGCAATTTAGATAGAGGTGTTTAAAATTTTCAGCCAGAGAGCTGTAGTGCCTTCCCAAACTACAAATCCCATCAGAGGCAGCCATGGCAGTTCAAGTGAAGTCATTGTGCTATCAGTATGTTGTGTAAAAGTGCCATAGTCTTCACTGTTTGCAATCAGTTTCAGTGTTAACAGTTTAACAATGTTATTGTTATAGAGAAGGCTCTGGGATTTTTGATTAGCAGGGACAACAGGAACACTGCCCTGGTGGCGCAGTGGTTAAATGCCAGTACTGCAAGCCACAAGGTTGTGAGTTCGATCCTGCCCGGCTCCAAGGTTGACTCAGCCTTCCATCCTTTCGCAGGTCGGTAAAATGAGTACCCAGCTTGTTGGGGGCATGTATAGAAATGTTTCGAAATACATGCTATTTGTAAGTTGTTCACCGCCTCGATCCATATGGAGAGGCGGGATACAAATTAAAAAAAAATTGTACTGAGTTGGACCATTGGTCCATCTAACATAATATTGTCAACAGTGATTGGCAGCAACTCTTAAAGGCTTCAGGTAGGACTTTTCCCTAGATTTACTAGGGTTGCCAGGTTGGTACTGTCCCAGACTGTAAGATTCCAGGGGTATAACCAGGGATGAAGCGATAGCACTAATGATGTCACAAGGGGTGGGCCTGAGTGATGTCATTGAAACATGACACATTCAAAACCAACCGCAGTTACTGTATGTAATTTAAATATATATATTTATCAAGTATAACAAAGAATATACATACATACACATTTTTCAAGGCAATGTTTTTGCTCTGAGATTTATCCATTTCACCCTGAGGCCAGAACTTCATAAATGGGAACCCCAAGTCCAATCTAAAGATGCTGGGAGTTGTATGACGCTACCATTCAGCAGCAAATATAAACTTTCCCAGTCATCTGTCACCCATCTACTTCAGGCTTCTCTGTTCCCCATGAGCATAGCTGTAAACCTCACAAGCTGGGGTATTCAACTGATTTTCCTAGGAAAAATATATTGAGTTGCCAAGGGTATAGACTGGTGGTACTCTTGAATGAGCAACTATTTCCACTTACGCACTAGACTGTTAAAGTACTATTAAAGTGTTAAAGTGCTATTATTCCATTTTCCACATCCTATGGAATCCTGGGGTTTGCAGTTTAGGGAGGGGCCACTTGGCCCCTCTCTAAAACTGAAAGTAGAATAATAGCACTTTGTCTAGTGCGTAAATGGCCTATGACTCATTATCTTCATAAGTGCCTTACTCCTAGTGAAGGGGGTGTGCCTATATATCAGCATTTAGTACCACACTGCTAGTTTTTAATCAAGAAACTAGCCAGGCAATTTGCAGAACAACTTCATATGCTGCAGCACATCAGGTCTTACAAGAAAAGTTACTTTGCTACAGACTTCAACAACACTACCATCAAACTAGCAGGTAAAGATTTATAGTATTAAACAAGCAGGCTAATATATTTATTATTTCCTGTTCACAATCAGATTCACTTCCAAATACCTTTTTGAACTATAGCCAGTGTTCCACTGAAACCAATGGGTTAATTCAAAAAGGTAATATAACAAAAGGATTCTATATTTATTATTTAGATAATAGTATGCAGGCTTCAGTGCCACTCTGGGGTTCCCAAATACACATCATCAACAAAAGAGAGTAAGGAGGCATGTATCTGTATTACATTTCCAGAAGATAATTTACAGGTAGAGATGCAACTTGAGAAATAATTGCTATAATTTAAATATAAATACCATATATCTTACCATAGTGCACTGTGATCTACATTGATTGCTCAGGCAGGAAACCTCTTGCTGACTGACATATGAATGCTTAATCTGTGTGTAATACTCCATGAAGGTGCTCCTTCTTACTGAAGTATACAAGGACAAACCAAATCCGCTGGTATGCCTCCCTGCAACCGATCAGTGGTCAAGGACTGAGTTGCACCCTGGACTGCTGTTGCATAGCTGGGGAAGAGGTGAGAAAGATGGCAGCAGAAAGACACTGGTGGAGACCATAACCTCCAACATTTTTACAGACAATAATCAGGACATGTTGGCAAGCAACATCAGAATGGGGTTGAAACAGCAAAAGTTATTAATGAAGAAGAACACGCAGGCAAGGAGAAACTATAGCAACCTGCTTTTGTCTGACAAGATTCCAGGCCCTCCACTCCTCTATCCCCAGCCCTGTTATCTGATTAAAAAGTACTTTTACATTCTGAGCTCATATTTGCAGTAACTTAAGTAAGCTATAGAGATAAATGGGCAAAGTGGGAGGCAGGGAGAGCAACTGGGACATTTTAAAAGTAGCTAAAGAAGCAGGACGTCAGATGAATCGAAACCATCCCTGCCAAACTGGAGCAGTCAGAGGGTATGGATGACTTGTATTCCACTAGGTAGTGGTTTGAGTGCTGGACTAGGACTCTGGCCATTTCCACACAAGTCTGTTACAGGACGATGATTCCACTTTCAACCTCCTATGTAATCCTGGGGTTTGCAGTTTCGGGAGGGGCCAGCCGTAGGTTGTTGAAAGTGGAATAATAGCACTATAACAGTCTAGTGCAGAAATGGCCTTTGTGTGCACACATATATCTTATTGAAATTAACAGATAGACGTATATGGATGGAACTGTCATCAGGCCCTGGATACTTTTATAAAACAGTTTTCATTGTAACTTATTAATAAATCAGTCATTGTATTGATCCGCCAGTATTTTCAAATTGTAATGATGGCAACTGTTGTGATGGATTTGTTAACTGATCCACACTACATGCTGGAAGTGACCACATGTCCTGTCACCTGTCTTACTATTTTATAATTACCTCTGTTTTGTTTTCAAGTCATTTGTCTGCACAACAAAATAATCTCATATTGTGAAATTTGATTAATTCCTCTGCCAAAGGAAATGTTCCATTTGTACAACTTTTTTTTTTTTACAAATGTATCTGTATCCTTTGGCAGAAAGACATACACCTGACTGTTAATAATTAGGTTCAAGAAATCCAGTATGACTACGTGAAAACAAAATATTATTCATAAAAACTAGACAAATTTCAGGTAAGCTTAGGGTCCTCCTGGGCAGATTCCTTTTATGACCTGCATACCTTTTTGGCATGCACACCTGATGTTTTCAAGATAAACAAGAGGCTGTGCTGATCTCTATGTTGTTCATTCTTCATCAGTCCAAACAGCAAATACTGAGACTGGAAGGATCAGCATAAATGGCACTGCCAGACCAAGAATGCAGTGAGGGATTACTGGGCAAAACACTGTCAAACAGGTAAACTTATCCTATGTGTGTTTACTCAGGACCAAATCTAGTTAAGTTCAATGGAACTAATTCTTTAGGATAAGTTTGCTGACAATTATGGCCTTTGTCCTCTCTGTTGTTTTTTGAGGGGAGGATGGAGTGACATTGCTCTCTGCACTTCTAGTTTAGCACTGCTTATTCCTTTATTAATTTGCCCAATTTGCAATATTTGAGGAGGCAACCCTCAGCTATCAACTTCAGATTGGGATTGTCAGTCTTTGGAGTCTATAAAATCAGGAGTTTAATTGAAAATGCTAAATGATACAATTGAAAAGGCTGAATGGCATAATTGTATAATTTAAAATGCTAAATTGAAAGCAACAGGACACTGTCATAATTGTAGTCTTATGAGAAACTGAGTGCTTGAATAGGGATGGAGCGTTTTGAGGGCCTCAGGTCAATGATCGATCCATTGCTGGTCGTTATCCTGACTAGAGGAACTGCTGCCAGCTTTATATCCTGTCTTGAAGGAATCTCCAGTGAACTTAGTTCCTGGAATCTAAGAATCTGCAGTATCTCCATTCCTTATCAGATCAACAGTGAGAAGAATTTATAACTAGACCAAAAGGATTTGAAGCTGAGGCTCTAAAACTATAAGAAATTATTCAAGGAGTTGATGGAGACACTGCTCACCAATTGTTATTCATTATTGACTAACTGGTTCATTATTGTGTTGGTTGTTAACTGTCTTTCCCCATCAGTGCTTGTAACTGACTACTTGCCCAAAGGTACAAGACTTTTATGCAAAACCTATGGTCAGGAGCCTACAGTCTCTTGCCCTTTGGCTCTGAACCAGCAATTCACAATCCAGTTCATGTCCCCAGTCTGAGATCACTGTTAGCTACCTGCTATACAAGTGGATACTATCATTTTCCTTATTCTAGTAACACGAGGAACTAAATGCTTGAACAGGTTTATAGTGTTTTGAAGACTCCCAAATCAGCAGTATAACCATGCATCACTTGTATTTTCTGCAAAGATCCCAAATCCAACTTTTAGCAGCTTCAAGGTTAAAAAAAAAAGGGGGGGGAGTGTAACAGATCATGTGGCAGATCTCATTTTGAGACCTCATAGGCCAGCTGATAGTTAAAGTAGTCAAGGACAGATCTTGAAAAAGTTACTTTTTGAATGATAACTTAAAAAATCTAGGATTATGATAGTTGTAGTCCATAATATAACTTTTCCAAACTCTAATCAGGAATGAGATAGACGTACAAGCAGTCTGGTCCAATATACCCTACCCCCAATATCAATAGTTGCTGATATTTTCAACAAGGCACAAGATACAGTGACTCTCATCTAGAAAAAAGGTATTCCACATCTTCCACGTCTGTGTTATTTTTCTAGGGAAGTGAACATGTATTTGTTAAAATAGGAAAAAGAGGACTGTGGGGAGAATGCAGATTTTACCTTCTTTCCATGATGTTTGTCTTTTTACCTATTCCTTGGGAATCCAGCAATATAGTTGTTTTAATGATAGTGAGTTTACAAATTATCATTGTTTTAACAATTAAATTTTACACAAAAAAGCTGTGGGAATATTGGTTAAGAGGTGATCTAAAAATATCGTTAATACTTTACATGCAAAACTATAGATGAAAGGAAATATGATGTTCTTCAGTAAAGTGAAAGAAGGTAATTCATCTATTAAAAAGATATAATTCAGTCTCTAACGTGGTGGTCAGCAACTGCTCCAAGGTATTTTTTGTTTTGCTTTCTTTTGGTTTTGTACTGGTTTTTCAAAGTGTTCTAAGTATTTAAAAATAATAAAAAATATTTTAAATTGCTTTATATTGCACTATGCATGCATTTTAATGTACACAACTAATACATTTATTATAGCAGGGAGTATGAAAGTCAGAAACAACTTGAAGGTATACAACAACAAATAAAAGTATACTCCATAAATAAGCAAGTGTATAGCAACATGGGAGGAGCTATAGTGCAGTTGATGTAGATTAAGAAAACCAGTATTATAATTAATCAAACCTGAACTCTTCCTAGAAGTCAGGATGACTATACTGAGACTATCATACTTTGGACATATTATGAGAAAATGTGACTCACTAGATAAGACAAAAAGAAGTGAGGAGAAAAAAAAGGAATGTGGCAGCATCTATATGGCCAATCATTTTTTTTTATTATTTTAGTATGAGATTTTGTGGATATAAATCCACTTCTTCAGATGCAGCACAGAGCTGCCACATTCCTTTTTTTTTCTTCCCTTCCCTTCCTTCATTTCATGCTGCAAGAAGCTAAAAGGGTTCTTATAAAATACAATAATATGTGGTAAAGTAGAAGGTGAGCTAGTGTGGTGTAATAGTTTGATCATTGGACTACGATTCTGGAGAACAGGATCCGAATCCTCACTTGGCCATGGAAATCCACTGGGTGACCTGGGGAAAGTCACACTTTCTCCACCTCAGAGAAAGGCAAAGGCAAGCCCCCTTTAAACAAATCTTGCCAAGAAAACTGTATGATTGGTTCAGCTTAGGGATGTTATAGGTCAGAAATGACTTGAAGGTACACAACAACAAGGCAGAAGACAGTAGGCAAAGAGGAAGACTATTTTACAGGTGGATATACCATATTCAATCAAGGAAGCCATGGCCTGAGTTTGCAAGACCTGAGCAGAGCTGTTGATAACAGGGTGACCTGGAGATCTCTCCTTCATAAGATCATCATTTAAGTCAAAGTCAACTTGATGGCAGTTAACAATAATCATCAGGGTGATTCAATACAATAGCTACAAGGATTGCTCACTCAGAATTTTCCCTTTTGAATGCCCTTTCCCCTATCTTCATTTCCAGTCCTTCATAGTAGCAATGAAGAATAGTAGTTTCAGTGCTGTCACTGCAAAGGCATGTGTGTATAATATTGAAAGAAATGTCACAAGCGTCGTGAATTTTGACATTTATGAGTAATTGGATGGAGGAGATTGAGGAAGAAATGTCATAAAACATTGTGCCATAAATCTACTTCTTGACATTTGAATTGTATGGAGTGTGCAAACAGGACTTTCAGTGTGGGTTGACAGTACCCTAAGGCAGCACTTGCTCAGAGCTCAGACATGACAAAATACTGCTAATAGTCTAGCTACGCGTTTCCATATAAGTTAATGAGTTAATTTCCCTTATTTTGGGGGGGGGGAGGAGGCTAGGAAATAACTGAAAAGGGAGAAAAGGCAGAACTTCCACCCAACCCCCAACCTCATTTGGATAAAGAGAAAGAAGGGACAGAGAAGTAAGTTCAGTTTCAGTTGAGTGAGACTGAAAAAAAAGACAAAGATGTGAGATTGAGTTCTGTTTGCATCTTCCTGGAGATTTCATGTGAAAGCAAGGCACTTTGGAGTGCCTCAGCTGTGTCTCCACAGTGATATTCAGCCAGAATATATAAACCACCCCCACAACAATCCACTCCTCTTCCCGCAAAACTACAAAACAGTAATAAACTTTCAGTTTTTCAGTTTCCAAAGACAAAGAAGCCGGAAAGGTGCTTCAGCGCTCAGAAGCCATTTCTGCACTACACTGTTACAGTGCTATTATTCCACTTTCAACATCCTATGGGATCCTGGGGTTTGCAGTTTAGGGAGGGGCATTTAGAATTCTCAGCCAGAGAGCTCTTTGGCCTCAGTAAACTACAAACCCCAGAATTCCACACAGGATGTTGAAAGTGGAATAAGAGCACTATAACAGTGCAGTGCCGAAATGGCCAGAGAATTGGTTCAACCATAGTAGTACTCATGGCCTGGTATATGTCCTTTGTCTGTTAACTGCCTTTAAACTGACTCTGACTTACAGCAACCCTATGAATGAGAAACTTCCAAGTCATTAACAGCCTAGGTCAGGTGTTGTAAACTCAGGGCTGTGGCTTCCTTGTTTAAGTCTATCCATCTGTAATTCAGTCTTCCACTTTTCCTATAGCCTTCTATCTTGCTAACCATTATTTTTCTTTCTGGTGAGTCAAGTCTTCTCATGACATGGCCAAAGTACAGCAGCCATCTTGGCTTCTAGGGAGAATGCAGACTTGATTTGGTCTAGGACCCATTCATTTAATTTTTTGGCAGTCCAGACTATCCACAGAATTTTCCTCCAGCACCACATTTCAAATAGGTTGATTCTCTTCCTATGAGTTTTTTTTTTCTCACTATCTAGCTTTCACAATCTTACATAGAAACTGGAAATACAACGGCATGGACAATCCTGAAGTTGTACTCAGAAAGGTGGCCAGTGACTGTGATGTCTTCATATAGGCAGCACATATGGCCATGTCCAGATCCCAGGCAGTATTTAGGGAGAAAATTCCATAGCTGTGATTCTCCCAGCTCCTTAACTGCAGCTTCTCAGTTTATTTGCAGAGAGTGGTCTGGGCCAGACACCTGAGCCTTCACCTTTTTCTTGGACTGCGATGGAGGGGCTCTTCGCCAGCTCCTCTTCCTGCTCTGAACCCAACCTGACCCGCTGAACAGGAGAAGAACTTGGCTGGCCTTCAGGCAAACTCTTAAGTGCGGGGGATGACAGTTAACTTTAAACAATTAAGACATTGAGAAAGTAAAAGATTTCTTGCTTCACCTTGACATTTACTGGTAAATTTTCTGACAATTTTCTCAAGACTTACAGACTTTGCGTTACTAAAATTTGAAGATGGATCTTTTAGTGAAGTTGAAAATCACCACAACACACTGAATGTTAACCATTCAGATATTTCCGATCATTCTGTCCAAAATGGATAGGTAATCTCCTTTGGTGAATAGTCATGTATGGTAGTCTTTGTTTCTTTTCCCATTCTTTGAAAATGACTTTACCTGTTTTCCAGTCATCTCTCCCAGAGCTTCTGTTAGTACATACATAATCCAGAGCTTCCATAGAAAAGTAGGATAGTGTGGAAAATTGACTGTAGACCATCACTGGGTAAACAGCGTGGAATCTTATACAGGCTGTGTGCTCAGAACTGGTTAGAGAGAGGATCAGATCCCTCTTCAGTCTCTCGAGCTCAGATTTCACTTCTCTTTGCTTTTTTCCACTTGAGTCCAGGGGAGACCTTGACTTTCTCCCTCCCGGCAGAGTTAATTCAGCATTGCTGGAGTGAAACTGTGATAGCAAGAGTGCATGGGGCCATGGGTTCATAAAATGAGAGACTTACATTTGCATTTCTTCTGACTTAATACTATGAAGCAAGAAAATGCTCCTCCGAAATTCTTTCTAAATTCCAATGGACCTCCTGTTTTCTATTTCAAATGGACTGCCAAGAGTAATACTGAATATATTTGCATGTAGCATTTACCCTGCCCAGTAGCTTCAGCACGACTGTTTAAACTGAATGATAATGAACCATCTTATAGGGCTGTTGTGCAGATTCAATGAGTTGGATCCAGAGGTCTGTGAATTATGTTTCCATCTCCTCTTGTCACTGCAGAGGTGGCAGTGATGACCAAAAATGAACAGGTTCCTTGATCCTTAGGAGAGTTTTTTTCACATATGGGGAAGAGACAGGCAATTCTACTGTGAATCCTATTCTGTGGTACCAAGACAGGGTGGGAATTCAGTAGAACAGAACTTCTACCTTTACAATTGTAGGTGTCGGCTTGTGAAAACCGCAGTGCCCTGAAAAATTATGAAATGCTATACTAAAGGAGAAATGAGAGGAAGAGCAAGTTAGGCAATGGGAAATAAAGGAAACACACACACACACACACAAGAATACAATGAAACTGAGTAATTGGGAATGCAAAAGTAATCTCAGGTGTGGAAATGCTGTCTTAAACTGGGAAAGAGAGAAATCTGTATGTGTGTAGCCATTACCTTAGGAAGTTGGAACATGCAGCAGAGAGAATGCCAGCAATGGGACAACTGCTGCTTTGGTTAAGTGGGCATTGTAGAAATACAAAAAATAGCAGCTCATCAGTTCTTTTTCATTATATTATAATTTATATTAAGCCTTTCTGATTAAAGACTCTTTCCAAATGTATCAGCCTTATTTTTATAGCTCCCACGAATATTTTAACCATTCCTTTAGAACTGGCTTACAGATAGCACACATCGGCCAATGAGCATATTTTTAAATGTCTGTGACCTGGAGCAAGAATTTGGCAGCTTATACTAGTGTAAAGAAATCCAGTTGTCCACTTAGTCACAGACTATCTAATTGAAAAGTCCAAAAACAGAGAATAAAAGAAGTAAATAATACTATCTGTGCACTTGTACATGCATGTGTACTTGTATGTGATGGTACCTTGTGAGTTGGTAATTCTATAGATTACAAAGACATCTACAAAACACTGTGCATGCTGAGATAGTGCTTCAGGAACAGAAGACAAATTTTCAACAAGATTCTTTGTGATTCATATTAGGTTATTACAAAGGTCTAGGTATCTGCCCTGGCTTTTTAAATTTTTTTATTAACATTTTAACAAATATTTTAACAAATGTACAAAACAGTGCATTGATATTGAATCATTAGTGAATAGTAGTTTAAACTGAACATTGTTGTTGTTGTGTGCTTTCAAGTCATTTCCAACTTAAGGCAACCGTAAGATGATCCTATCACTGGTTTTTCATGGCAAGATTTTTCAGAGGGGTTTGCCAATGCCTTCCTCTTAGGCTGAGAGGATGTGACTTGCCACAAATCACCCTGTAGATTTCCATGACTGAGCGGGGATTCAAACCCTGGCTTCCTGAAGTAACAGTCCAACACTCAAAACATTATACTACTCTGCTCTTCAAATCAAACATAAGTTAGGACATTCACTTAGATGTTAAAGTCTAGCAAGTACAACTATTGTTACTGTTCTGGTGACTGTATCTCCAGAAAATCTGCATTTTACAGGCCATAGTCTGTCTCTTTGGTCACATATGACTGAAAAGAGGAACATCTTTCTTGAAGCTGGTCTTGCTGACTTTTCTCAAACAGTCTTAAGTCTGTTTTGCTACTAGGAGGGGACATTTACAGGCAATGTGGGATACAAAAATGGAGATTTCATATAGAGGAGGTTTGGATAAAAGTTTAAGAAATAGTATATATCTTGGAGAAAGCACTAAATATGGAATGAAGAATTAGTGGGGAGGGAGGTAATGTACAAATGTGGTACAAAATGTAAACAAGAGATATGTAAATAATTTTGTGCAACCTTACTATTTTGAATTTTTAATAAAAAAATAAATGGAAAAAAAATAAAGGCAATGTGAGAATGCCTGACCTAAGTTTTGACAGGAACTGAAGAGCATCATTAATCTTAATATATAAAAGTCAAAAGTTTGTCTGTGCCAGGTGACCACCTCATATGATTGGCTAAGAAGATTCTTTGGAATCCTGGGGTTTGCAGTTTAGGGAGGGGCCTTTAGAATTCTCAGCCAGAGATCTCCTGGGCCTCAGGCTGGTTGCTATGGAGAAGGGATCTAGCAGCAAGGAGGAGGGCAGTGTATTCTGTCAGGAACCTAACCTCTCTATGTTAATAACTCTGAATACAGATTGGATTGAGGAATATGGGGAGAAGTTACAGGTACTGGACAAGACAGTTTGGGGAGTTACAGACACAGAATCTCAATTTTTTTCTAACAAGTATCACCTAGGAGAAAATAAAATCTTGGGCAACACCAGATATATACGCTAGTACAGGATAACTGGGATACAAAGAGGGAGGAACATCCAAAAGGCACTAGAAATTTAGTAAGCATTTCCAAACTACCCATCACCCTTCTAGACATGAAGAATACTGTACAAATACAATGCAGAATATTAAAACAAAACCAAAGACTAAAACCCCCCAAAATATTTTTGGTATTATATTGAAGGGGCAAAGACACTCTGCACTAAAGACAAGTATTTTTGGGACGTATCCTTGCAGCTGTGGCGCGAGTAGCAGGGAAAGACTTTGAAGCTTCTGCGTCCAGATGGAGGAAGAAGGAAATACACGCATCCTAAAACTGGGCGAACGAGTTGATTAGTCTCTTCAGGGAAAATTTTTTCCTCGACCTGGGCCCACTGGAGACATTTCCCCCCGACGCTTCTTGTTTAGGGTCGCCATAACAACCGCCTGGCCGCCGCCGCCTCCGACAAGCTCCACAACCCGGCTCGCTACACCTGCGCCTCAGCCAAGGGGTTTGAGTAGCCATCACCAGTCGCCTTTCAGAGGCGGCCTGGTAGCCGCTCCACCACATCAAGGCAACTCCAGCAAGGCCGGCAGCCCCCGTCTTGGCCGACCCGCCTCTCAACCTCCCGAGGCCCGCGGGTGAGACTTTCTATTCCTCAGCCCCTTCACTAAGGCCATTTCCGCACTAGCCTGTTATAGCGTGATGATTCCACTTGCAACATCCTCTGGAATCCTGGGGTTTGCCGAAACTGCAAACCCCAGGATTCCAGAGGATGTTGCAAGTGGAATCATCACGCTATAACAGGCTAGTGCGGAAATGGCCTAAGTTACTCGTCCCGTCTTCCTCCCCTGACCGGCAGGGGGCGCTGCCCGCGGAGGCCATCTTCGAACTCGGACCATCTTTTTCTCTCTCTCCCTCTTCCAGAGCTCGGTGAGGAGCGGGTTCGGGCCGGCCTAGTTTTGTTACGGCAGGAGCGCGGGACCGGGGGCGTCTGGCCGAGTCGGCGGCCATGGAGATCGGCACCGAGATCAGCCGCAAGATCCGGGTGAGGGCGAGTGTGTGTGTGTGTGAACGGAAGAGCGAATGAGTGAGTTTGTGCACGAAGGCAGCGGGGGGCGCTCGGAAAGAACAACCAACCCGGCGGGAGGAGCCCCGGGTGGATGAAAGGGTCTCTTCCCTCCCTCCATCTTTTTTTCCCCTCCGCCTGGGCTCCAAAACCCGTGTTTGCCCAGCACGCCGTGGAAGGACTAAATACTCCTTCGCCTCAAGCTGTGGGGGCAGAAATTGCCAATAACTTCAGACGTCTTCGTTTGTTTCCGCACTAGACTCTTATAGCGCTATTATTCCACTTTCAACATCCTATGGAACTCTGGGGTTTGCCTCAAAGGCCTTCGTTTCCACTCCTCCCCCCTTCCTGCCATTCAGTCCTTGACGCCTCCCGCCTCATAGAAATCCAGAAGGGTGGCGGGAAAGCTATCAATTTTATTTTGTTTTGTTTTGTTTGCATTATCCAAAGCGTTGCATCTCGATTATCTCTAGCCCTTTAGGTCCTGAGCCGAGAACTATATTTCTGAACAAATATACCTATTCTTTCCCTCAAGAAACTATCATAGGAAACCACTTAAAAAAAAACAAACCCTCATACATCTTTTCAAGTGTATTTTGACTTGGCAGTGTAGATATTCACAAATTGCAGTTTGTGTGTATGCAGATGAGGAACGAATGGCGTGCAATATACTTGTGAATTTCTTTCGAAATAAGTCACAGTTGAAAAGGATAATCTCCAACTAGGAACATAGGAAGATGGCTGCCAGATCACTGGCCCATTTAGTTAGGTGTTGCGTGTTTGAGTTGTAATAACTCTCCAGGGTTGTAGGGAAGGGGTCATCCCAAACTAACCCAGCTATGCTGAGAATTTCATCTGAGGCCTTCAGCAGGCTCTCTGTGTATAATTAAATTTATAATTTATTTGCCTTATTGTGAATAAATTTGCATTATTGTAATCACAACAAAATCGTACGTATTGATGGCATTATTTAATTTTTTAACTCTTTTAAGTGATGGAATTGGAAAGCAGATCATTCCTGGTGAATGGTTGTAGCTCTTTATTTCGATAAACAGTTATAGGGTTGCAAATAGATATGACAAAATAAAATACTGCCTCTAGGAGTTGTATTTCTCTAAAAACAAGTTACTCATTTAGAAATAGGAATATCTATGTTACTGCTCTTTGCATTTCAGAAGCCTACCTTTTGCTCAAATTAACAGATTTTCCAAACAAGGTAAAATTGAGTGATGTTTACACACATGTTTGCATGGCCCCAAGCATACAAATGTATGCCATCCATACCGTATTTTGTATTTATTATGAACAGAGTTCCTAAAGGATGAACTCAAAAATTCTGAATGGATGGCAAATATAAATATATTGACAGAAAATTAACAGGTACCCTTACACAGTTTAAACTTTGTACACTAGATTTTCCCATTCCCAGAATGTTCACTTTGGCAAAAACACCACCAATACAAATGTAGCTGCATAAAAATCTGCAGAATCAACAGACCTAGTCAGTCAAAGTAAGTATTTCTCATGTGCAGTCACAGGGTTAGAGTGCCAGTAGGGGATACACAGAATTTTCCCAAAATGCTAGGCATAATTTTTCTTCTGTACAGTTCATAAAGGTACAGTATCCTAGCGTCTGTACTGGGGAACTGAGACACTATAAATATGTAGTGTATAAATCAGCAGACACCTTATGTTTTGATTAGACAAGCAGGCAGTCCAGTGCCTTACATACCTCTTGTACCTGTTTTGTAATGCAGACTTTTCATATTTCTTTGCATAACAAATTGTAGAATCTCTGTTTTGCTTGAATGATACTATGTATGTTAAGTATAGCAGAAGTACAGAAATATTTAACAGAAAACCAATTCACTAAACATAGGTAGTTAACTGAATGTCACAACTGTGTATCTTCATAAAGTATAGCCAGTGTGTTAATCTTGGATGACTCTACTGTAGAAATGTTTGCTCTTTATAAGGTTGGAATGATGTTAAATTACCAAGAAAAAGAAGGCTAATAGTGCTACCATATGCATGTCTGTTTAGAAACAAGCCCCATTTTATTCAGTGGTACTCACGCTACAGTAAGAGTATGTAGAAGGACAGTGGCAAACCCGCTCTGAACAAATTTTGCCAAGAAAACTCCATGTTTGGTTCAACTTAGGGTTGCCATAAGTCAGACTTATGACTTGAAAGCACATAATAGCAGCAACAAAGTGTGTGTGTAGTTGCAGCTTATTTTTCATTTGTCAAATCATATTTATCAGTGCTGGAATTCATACTTCCTGTTCATGCAAATACCCAAACTGATTGTGAATATGCCTAAAAAACACTAATTTACAGGTAAATGCAGCGTTTATGTAAACTATGAGCGTTGGCAGTGTCACTTATGTGTCGTTTACATTGCAGAATGATATCATCTTATAGACAAAAGACAAATGTAATATGAGCTTCCTCTGTTGGTGTTTTTGTTTGCCTTTCTTATACTTTCATGGTGCTGTATAAAGAAATGATAATAATAATAAGCACTTGCGATTGGAGTGAACAGTATATTTTTTTCCATGTACTTCCCTTCTTCTGTTACTTTCACTTGTGTTAAACTTCAGATTTTAAGTTCCTGTCTGCTTCCTCCTGGTGTTCCTATATAAAGCAATAAATAGTTGCTGCTCTTTGTGTCAGTTAACTTCTTAAGAGCAAACTGTTTAAAATGGGTTTCAGGCTTTAGTGCAACTTCAGATGATTTTTTAATTGAAATGTGTGTTCTTAAATGTCTTCTCCTGTCCTTTTTCTTCACGTAGAGTGCTATCAAAGGAAAGCTACAGGAATTGGGAGCATATGTTGGTAAGCTTCATTGTAGCTTAGTAGTAAATTAATTGAACCTGTAAAAATAAAATAATGTAAAAATTTAAAAAAGTCTTAAAGGGCCATTTTATGAAAATTATTTATGTACATAATGATTATGTACCTATCACCTTTGTTTTCAGAGCAGTTAATACATAGTAAGAAACAATGAAAGGATAATTAAAAACTTAAAAAACACACAATCACTCAAATTAACACAATGAACTAAAACAGCAGCAGTCCACTGAAATAAACAGTAAAATCAAAACTTCTCAGAATGGATTCCAAGTGTTATAATGGGAAGTGATCAAAGTTAAGTGGTTTCTCTTCTTTGCTGTCTGCATGACACAGAATACTGTTCTGTAAATGTATTGCGTCTCTCCTTGAGTGCACAGAATCACTCTTTTGCTGCTATGTTAATGAGATTGGTCTCTTTCCCTTCCACTCCCCTTCACTCTAAAGTATCTAAATCTGCTTTGGATGTTCGTCTGTACATAGGGAATATATTCCCTGTACCAGAGCATGGAAACATTAGTTCTAACATGCCGACATTACACTGTTAAAGTTCATTTGCTAATAATAAAAGTTATTAAAATGTAATTAATAACTTCATTGTTTAACAATTCATTATTTAATTCTTTATATCATTACTTTCAAATGGTATTTAAAATACTAAAATGACAAAGGTAGTGGAGAGTTAATGTTGTTGTATATAAGGATTAATGTTGATTCATTTAAGGATAAAAATAGCACATTTTAAAATTGTTCTTGGAAATTTTAACTAGTGAAGGGTAACTAATTTTTAAAGAATTATTTCCAAGTTTGGTTCTGTACTTGATGCTTAATGCTCATTCTTCTGATAACTTTGGAAGAATATACGTAAATTTTACAGGTCAGATCAGATATGTTCCGAACTCAAATTGTTCTAGATGTAGACCCACTCAAATACATACAACCTGTTAGGACATATGTAGGTCCCACTGATTTCACTGGGTGTACTCTAGTTGGGACTAAAATTAGGTAGATAACACATAACTCTGTGGTTTGACTTTAAAGCATGATATCCAAATGTTTTCCCTTTTTACAAATCAGATGAAGAGCTCCCTGATTATATCATGGTAATGGTGGCTAACAAGAAGAGCCAGGAACAGATGACAGAGGATCTTTCCCTCTTTCTAGGAAACAACACTGTGAGATTTACTGTTTGGTAAGCCTGTCTTCCACTTAATTCCACAAACCTGAGTTATTTGTTAGTTTGAGCCTGTAACTTGTTCCATGCATCCATGAGTGCTTGAGATGGGGCACATGAATAATACCTCCAGTACTGTATTGCTAAATGTAACTTCTTCTTCTTCTTGTGTGCCTTTAAGTCATTTCCCACTTATGGTGACCCTAAGGCAAACCTATCCATAAGGTTTTTTGGGGGCTCTGTGTGAGTGAGTGTGAGTGATGCACCAAGGTCGCCCAGTGGGTTTCCATGGCTAAGTGGGGAATCAAATCTTGTAGTCCAACACTCAAGGCACTACACATGAGCTGCCGCTGGTAAATCCACCTATGTAAATGGTCCAAACCAACATATTCATTTTTTTTTACCTACTGACATCTCTGTTTGCCTAAATCCACAGAAAGAGAACTCTGTTTAATAGTTTACCCACCTCCTTCAGAACCTCCTTTTTCTGAATTTGAATGGGAAACAGTTAACATTTTTTACACTAGTGGTATACTTCCAGATATGGTACCAAAATATCCCAAAGACACCAGATTCCATCTGTTCTTGGAAGCTAACCAGAGTCAGGCCTGGTTAGTACTTGGATGAGGGACCTCCAAGAAATACCAGGTGCTGTAGGCTATATTTCAATACAAGGCAATGACAAACCATTTCTGAGTATTCCTTGCTTAAGAAAACCGTATGAAATTCATGAAGTCACCATAAGTCAGCAGATGACACATAGGCACATCAGACATTGTTTCATCCAGTGGCTGGCTTTTAAATAACTTTCCAAATGAGAAATAACATGCAGCTTGACATTTCTGAGGGGAGAGGTCAGTAATGCTAAGGTTCACTGAACTGATTCTTTGGAATACTATGATGAATTGGTCCTGTGGATAATACAAAAAACAAGAATGGTAACATAAAGTAGGTGATACACGTGCAACTACATGCCTCTCAGGAGGTACTAGTTTACATCCCGTGGCCCCCTAGAGGATGTGTGAGGTTAGTAAAAAAAATTTTTTTAAATAATTATCAAAAATGGGCACGAGAGAGAGTGCTAAGCCCCTGTGTCTGGTAGGGAGGGTGTGCAACCCCCAAACCTGAAGTAGTTGCCCTGCTCTATATTTTGCATGTTGCTGTTGGTAAAACATTGTTCAGGGGAAATGATCAAACTTGTTCTTGGTCTTCTTCATAATTTGGGGTAGTAGATTAGTTTGAGAGGTGTTGGTCTGCCCACATCTACCGAAAAAAAAACTCCATTATAGAGTAGGAATGTGAATTTGGGACTCTGGAGTTCTAGTCTGGCATGCTAGACTGGTCTGGTGTGAACAATAAGTCTGGGCTTTGTAAAGCATTATTTATGACACAATAACTGATTGCTCTTCATTGCCCCTCTTCCCATTGCATGTCAGATTCACCGAGAAGAATTTGATTTGTATTAAACCAGAGCTTCCTGTTGGGGCTGAATTGGGGAACTCTGAGTGGATGGCAATTTACAAACCAGGAAAATAAGCCAGTATGTGATCCTGGTTTGTGAACTGACGAGGATTCCCGAGTTCAGACACAGTGGGACTCTTTGACTGAATATAAGTCAAGATGTTTATAGCAAGAGTAGGCATGCAAAAAGCCTGTTTCTCTCACTCCTCCCTTGATGGCAGATGTTACATAAAAGCAGAGGATGCTTTCAGAAGCTTTATTTAAAACAAATGTTACATATTAAAACAGTTTCTTATCTTTCAGGCTTCATGGTGTTCTAGATAAGCTTCGATCAGTAACTACAGGTAAGACAAGAAAGACTCTCCAACTTTCTCTGTGGAAATGAAAACTCCTTGAGAAATATTATTATGCTTGTTGTTGTAAAATAGAAATTCAGAAGACAAAATGGATTATAAAATGTTCTTTTATATATTCTATTTAAAGAGAAAAATAGCAATCATATTTATATAAAGACAATATACAAAAAGGAAAACATAGTCAAAAAGGTTAAAATGAACATGAGCAATGTAGGCAGGTAAAAATAGAAAAATACAAAATATATCAAACAACAAAATACCACAATGCAACAGAATCAAACAGGATACAAAGATAAAACAGCAACAACAGCAGCAGGAACTAAGCTCACTAAAGAAACACTAGTCTTATAGAGGCTTCACAGCTGCTCTCAAATAACATTTACAGCTGAAGGTCCTCTCTATCTCACTAATACACAATTAACCTTGTAATGGTTGAAGTTGTAGATCTTGTCTATATTCCAACACTTGTGTGTGTGCATGGCAAAGTGTATTTCTACATTTTTGACATTTAAAAAATGGTAAACCAGTAGACTTTTCCTGGCTAGAAATAAATTATTTTCTTGCTAAATTAAGTAGAACAGAAGGTCCCTCAGGAACTTTAACTGAGAGATTTTGTGGCAACAGTATAAGTAAAACAATTGGGCAGGCTTCAAGTTTATATCAAATACTACAAGAAAAGAAATGTGAAAAATCCAAAGAATTAGACTTGTAAACAGCAGCTCGAATAGGAGATTGGAAATAATATGTGGTTAACCTGTCCAAAAATAATTCCTGGGAGAAAATACTAGGCTGGATAAGCCAAATGTTTGGTCAACCAATATATTATAAAGGAGCATTATTGTTAAACCATATTTGAAAATGAAAGATCACCAAACACAGATTTCTTTTCTTATGTGATGCAAGACTGGAAGTAATAGAATCATGGAAAATGTTAGAGACTCTTTCAGTAGGAAAGAGATTAAACAGAGTGCTGTGTAGAGCACCGTCAGAAAAGCTAAATACAAAGTGAGATTATGTGAGGAAAAAATCAAGATAAATTTGAAGAATTTTAGAATTCCTTGTTTATGTTACTGGTGTGAACTCTGGACTTAAAATGCCACCTGATCAAACTTTTTTCTAGAAAAGTGTGTTTTGAATGTTATGAGGAATTGTATGCCTTCAGTAACCCACTTCTCAGTATTTTGAAGATGATTTAAACCTATAGTGACTGACAGTGATACATGTTTAGGTTTGCTAATTAAAGTTTCAGAGTGGGAGGGAGAGATGAAAAGAAGTGACTGTTATACATATAATACAGTTTAACAGTCACTTCTTTTCATCTCTCCCTCCCACTCTGAAATTTTAATTAGCAAACCTAAACATATATCGCTATCAGTCACTATAGGTTTAAATCATCTTCAAGATACTGAGAAGTGAGTTACTGAAGGCATACAATTCCTCATAACAGGTAAAGAAATATTTGTATGAGGAATATAAAAATAAAAAATAAGTTGGAAAAAAAACTGAAGGGAGAAGAGGGAAAGCATTGAAACCAATCTTCCTGCAGTATGAGTCATAGGCCAGAATCCTATTGGTGCAGTTTGGTTTGTTATGCGGTATAGTTCAGTCTTCAGGGTTGCACAGCAACATCATCAGAGGGAACAGAGAAAAAGTGGTCAGCTCCCAAGCAGCCTATTTCTTCAGTATCTGGCCTCCAAATGGGTCTTTCAAAGCTAAAGGCACTCTGGGAAGACTGCCTTGAGAAATCATCTGCCTTTCACAGGAGATTTTCCAAGGTGACTTTTCCAGAATGAAAACCCACCCAGAAGCCAGATGTTATGGAAAGAGTGTAGAAGATCCAGCAGCTTTCTCTCCTGCTGATAACAGAGATTTTTCTTCCACTTTTCTCCCACAGCTGCACTTGCGGCCTTTTCATTCTTGCTGCTTTGTCACCATCCACATCAAAGTAATTCACACACTGGCCAGACGGATCTCTGCCTTAGGAGGTCCACTTCTGTTGAAATCCACAGTGGAAGTTATTTTGCAGTTGTGAATAAATATGGTATTTAACTTCAAATTAAGATCAGATGTTCCTGCCTTTCCAGAACCTAACAGCCTGAGATCTTCGGAATCTAGCACCTTTGAGAGCAGTCTGCCTTCCAGCAAAAGCACATCATCTGTAAGTGAGGAGAGAAGGGGGAAGAGATCCTGCAACCTCTTACAGTCACAAGTTCACGGCCAGAAAGGACTGACTCTCGAGTTTCAACTAGCTCCCAAGAACAAAGTGCTGCTATTGCACGGTAAGTTATGACTTCTCAAGAGCTGACAATACACAGTATTTGAGCTATAGGTCAGGAGAGCTTTCTTCATATCTCATCTCACCATGAACCTGCCTGGTAGGTATGAAAACTGCCACTGTTTCTTAGGATCTACTCAGAGATAGGCCAGGACCCAGAGATGTAAGTCTGCTTACAACTCTAGGAGGATATGATTCCTTTCCCCAAATAGCACCAATGCACTATGCGAAAAGACGTTCTCCTCTGCCTATCTCATCCTCTGTACTGCCTGAAACTCTGCGAGGAGTTAGATATCATTGGAACTTAGCTATAATGTGTGATCATTATTTGCTATTATCTGAATTGGCCAGATGCCTGTGAGTCCCTACCTTCCCTTGACTGCTGTTTCTGGTAAAATGACAAGACACCTTTGCAGTCAAATGGATCAAGCCATGATGTGCTTGAAAAAAACAGTTTGCCTGGAAACCATAGGTTGAACAGCAGTTCCCGTTTTGTCATATGAATGAAAACTTACACAATTGGAAATAAGGAGAGTGGTGGGGGCAAGGGAGAGGAGGCAGTGCAGGAACTGAGCATTACATAGGGGGACATTACCTCTGAAATTAGCCTCCCTCTGGGTAACATATGAGGATTAATACAGGCTTTCATTAGAGGGTTACTATAAGGATTACTGAGGTAATGTTAAATGCTATATATCTTGGCAATAGTTCTGTACACGGTTACTTGGGAGTAAGCCCTTTTGGACTCAGTGGGGTTTATATCCCATGGAGAAGATTGGTTGTGAAGCTTATTTGAGAATAATTGACAAAATGAAAAAATTAAAAATATTTGGAATTGCACCACCACCATAGATTACATCCTCTAGTTACTCCCTTCTGTGCAGTAACTGTTAGGCAAGTAAAACAAATGGGTATTTTAATCTTGTTTCTTAAATTTCTAATTTTTTTCAAAGCACAGGTATGTTGATGCAAAGCAGAGTTAAAATTCTCTTTTCTTCTGCAGACAGTCCTGCCAAGATGGCTCCTCATCCCTCTTGATGTCAACTGTGAAACCTCTGCGAGAGCTGTCTCCTTTAGAAGCTGTCATTGACATTAAGCCAGAGCCAGATGATCTCATTGATGAAGACCTCAATTTTGTGCAAGAAAATCGGTTGCCCCGAAAGAAGCCTCTTGTGACAGTGACTTATGGCTCTTCCCGACCGTCTGCCGAAATCTACCGCCCACCAGCCAGCCGAAATATCGAAAGCAATGTTCACTTGCAGAAGTTGCCTCAACAGAACAACCTACAGACTGCCAAGCAGCTTGAGATCCAGGGTGGCAGGTCACTGGAAACGACCCAGCTCTGCGATCCCGACGCATTTGGCAGCTTGGCTGAGAGTTACAGGCCCCCTTCCAAAGGGAACGCTGATAAAATTAGCAGTGAGGTAAGTATGTGAGCCCAAGCTGTGCCGGTATTTAACATGTACTCAACAAACGGAGATTGCCATGGACACCTGGAGTCCCCTCTTCTAAACATAGCTAGAGGGGTAAAAAATAGCTCACTCATGGCATCTAAACTTTGTGGCATCCAGACTTTCTTTAGCATTCTGGAGGTGAAAAGTAAGTGCGTATGTATGTGTATCTGTATGTGTGTGTTAGCCTTAAATAGGGTATCAGTTGTATTTCTCATCTGCCTATTGGCATAGCTGAAGTTATGTATGAATGTTCTAAGCTCATTGACTAATATTAAGTTAGAAGATTTCAGACATGCTACCTTCAGGGACTTAGATGTGTTGATTTGTTTGCTGTGGGTCTACTTATGGAAGATAAGGAAGACAATCTACAGAAGACGGTCAGTTTAACAGACAATCAGTGTGGTATAGTGATTCTAGCCTTAGGTTGCTGTCATGGAGAGCTTAGTTTAAGTCCCCCCATAGTCATGAGGCTCACTGTGTCACCTTGTGCCAGTCAGTTTCATTCAGCCTGTCCTACCTCACAGGGTTGTTGTGAGGATAAACTGGAATGAAGAAACTTTGTATGTCATCTTGCAGATAATAAATGTCTTAAGTAGACACAATTACTTCTGTATTCGAACTCAGAATGTGCTCTAGAACACTTCCAACATTTCCTTGCAGTTGTTGATTGGAAAGGAAGGTTCTTAGTAATTGCCAAGCTATCATTCCTTTATTGATCTTTTCATTATGTAACCCCTTAAAATTCCAAGGAAATAAGGATTCCTTGGAACATGGTTTGAAGATTGCTATACTAAATTGGAAACAGGCTATTTACAGTATAAAAAAGCAACAACAGTTGGCTTCTAAAAATAGCTTGGTGACCTCACCTTCCTTGAAATGGTTGTAATGTACCTGGAAATCACTGATCTTATAGACTGGAGACTTCAACTGTCTATGGTCTAATTAGAATCTGCCTACTTTTTACTCCTACCACTGAAGGTAAGGCTAAGGTGGGTGGGGAGATAATACCACAGCCCCTCACCTCCGCCCCTGGAGAATATAATCCTGTGCTTTTCTTCACATGACAATTGGTTTTGATGG
Source organism: Ctenosaura bakeri (assembly GCA_948474755.1). NCBI lineage: Eukaryota > Metazoa > Chordata > Lepidosauria > Squamata > Iguanidae > Ctenosaura > Ctenosaura bakeri. The sequence continues at coordinate 20,649 of CAOLHI010004625.1, read as the reverse complement.
ACCTCTTGGGAAGAGGAAATCTATTTTATGGTTTGTATATCACAACTACATAAGTTGTGCCTTTGTTGGTGGGATTACAAGAATAAGGGCTTTAACCACTAAAGGGGAATCTTCGTTTTATATGTAGAGGAGCTGATCCCCAAGATATACTGATTCCAAGCTGTTTAAGGACTATGTTGGTCCAGATAGCTGAATCACTCTCAAGACCAAGTTTAAAGAGTAGTTAATGTTATGTGGATGGGGCCTGTTCCAAATTATACCCCCCCCCTTTTTTTTACATCATCTATTCCATTCTCTAACTTTTATTTCAGTGCTTCTGTTTGAGTGGAGAGTGACAGCAAATGGAAGAGGCAGTCTGCTATAGTTTAATAGTCTGGCCTTTCTCGCTGAATTTGTCTCTGTTCATTGTCTTTCTGATTTTATTTATTTATTTGTAAGCAAAGCACATGGTAAGATAGGGGATAGATGGACCTTTGGCTCTCAAAGACACAATTTGTTCCATATTCTGACTGAAGCTGTTCTTATCACCAAGTGTTATTGGTACTCATGATCTGCGTTCCTCCTGCCAAAGTATTTTTCCATAGGCAAATAATCATCTTTATTCCCATTTGGGTCCATGATTGGATTAGAATAAAATCTGAGAAGATGGCGTGGGTATTTACTGATGTTTTAAAAAATTATTTCAGTTTCTCATTCCTGAGGTAGCCCTTGGCTTAACTCCTAGTGCATCATGTACGTAACCAGTCTTGAGGTAACTGAAGATTGAGATAAAGCAGACTTGCTGTGGATTGTTAGTGCTGATGATCCTGAGTAAGGAGGTTAACCTGTTTTGGAGGGGACTCCATCTCCCTAAAGCAGCAGACTCTTATCTTGGGAGTACTTTTAGATCAGTATCTGCTCTCAGATAGACAAGAATGGCCAGGAATGCCTTTTGCCACTACCATCTGGTTTACTTAACTGTGCTCTTAGCCTTGATAATCCCTAATGTAGATTTTTGTAATGCACTTTACATGAAATTGCCTTTGAAAACAGTCCAGAAAACCTCACCTGGTCAGGATTTTGTAGCTGGAGTCCTGTCTGGGATAGAGCATATTATGCCAGGTTGATACACTTTTCATTGACTGCCAGTTTGTTTCTGTTCTTAGTTGAATGCCATGACATCCAAATCCCTAAAACAAGCAAGATGACCCCTAACTCACAGGCCTAATCAGGAATGCAGAGGCTCTGCATCAAGCTCATGGAGGTCTTGGGTATACCCCTTCCTAAAGTTTCTCCCTTTGGAGTGGGGGAGGGGAGATCCCCCATACTTAATGCTCCTCTGCCAGTTGGAAAGGCAAATGTTACACAGGAGAACTGTGTTGTTACCTCAGATCGGTGACGAGATTATGTTGGGATCACCCACCTTCATGTTCACATTTCCTCAGGTGGGAGCCTCACTCTGAACAGAAAAGGGACACAGACTTTTGGGGGAGAGGCCAAATGAAATCAGAGCTTCAGGTGGAACTTGGGACATCAGTTGGCTCTTTGACTTGGTTCTAGGGGAGGGCCCGATTAGGCTCCAAGACACTTGCACTTTTCTACCTCTGCCCTAAACAGCGTGGCACCAGTATATTTCAGGATTCTTCACCTCCATGTATGAATCAGCTTGAGATCTTCCTTCAGTTTCTGGGGGCTGCCTTTTTGTACTTCCTCCAACACAGGTTGGTGGTATTGCTGTAGCATGATGGTTCTCAAACTGGGGAGTGGGACCCTGAGAAGGGAAGGGATAGTTGCTCAAGGGGGGCACAAGAAAAGTCAGCCTGGAAGTACAGCAAATGTGAAAAAGAAGGTCAAACCTCTGTTTGTGTGCGTGCACACCGTTGAGGATTGACTGTTCTCTATAAAAGAGCAGCGCAAAACGTCTTTCCCTGTTATGCCTTCCTCCAACCTCAGACATAGCAAGAATCAGGTGCCCTTTTCTATGTTTTTCACACTCAGCTTTTCCAAATATTCCATTGTTGACAAGCAGGCACATGTCCCTTAGTGACCATGAGAACTCAGCATTAAGACAGAGGGTGCCTGTGGCACTAGAGGCCTGTGAGAGAAAGAAGGAGAGGTGTAGGACAGGGGGTGGTGGGGTGGTGGAACATCCTTATTAGATACAAGAAGGGGGTCACAGGGGTAAAAAATTTGAGACCCACCTCTAAGTCATGTACATTATGGAATAATCATCCACCACAGGTTCATTTATCCACAATTCTGCTTTGGGCCAAGAGTGGGGAAAGTTTGCCTCCTTAAGCCCCCCTAAAGATCCCAGTCTCCCCAATTAAAAAGAATTGGCTTTTTCTGCCAAAAATGGCTCAAAACTGCCACAAAAATGGCAGTCTTGCTCCCACAAACCCCCCAAATTCCCACAGCAATCATCCTGCACCCCAGATCAGCCAACAATGGGCCAAAATCAGAAGCAGAAGTGATACAATGTTATTTCCAGTTGTGCTGAGCATGATGATGTACCCTGCGGTGGGTACAGGAATGAAAAATAGCCCCCATAACCACTGCAGTTGCCTACCCTTATTCTGGACCATGGAATTTAGGGGATTTGTGCGGTTCCTGCTGCTTTCTGTTATGTTCTGTGATTTGTTGTTGTTTGAAGACTGTATTTTGCCTTATTTTATTGTATGTTGAATTTGTTCACCATTGTGAACAGAATGCAAAGGTGAAATAAATACTTGTTCCTGTCCCCATGTTACCCATGTCGCACCCTTCCTTGTTGTCTCTTCCTTTCCCGTTGTTTGTTCCTCTGTCAAAATCAAGACTGTGAAGTCTTTGGGACATATTTTTACAAAGGCACTCTACAGCAGTGCATACACTAGTGATGCTTTGTGAACCACTTCAGGCAGGAATGTGACAATCTACTGTCTTAGTCACTGTATTTCAGACACTTCCCATATGTCTTATGCTTTGGATCTTATGCCTGTTTTTAAATCAGTGGATTTTCTTTTAGAGAAAATGGAATTCTGTAAGATATTTCTTCTAACCAAAGAATCAAGGCCCAAATATTATTTTTTCTATTTTATCAAGCAAAATGATAATGCTGAAGGCACGAAGAGTCACAAATAATATTATTCAGATATCCTTAAGAACAAATCCTTCCTCTTGACAGCTGGTCCTAAAGAACTGAATTCTGGACGTGCTTCCAACAGATAGATCTAAACTAGTCTCACCTTCCTGTGGTCTCTTGTATTTACAACTACCTTTCCTCTAGTATGGATGTACCTGTTTGTCCTGCTTTTTTTCTCCTGTGTGTCTTTCACACGTCTCCTGTGTGACAGGATAAGATTGGAGCTGGAAAAGTTATTTATTTAAACTGCAAGTGCTAGAATCTCACAGCAAGCATGGTCAGATCATCTGTGTCATCACGTTGTCACATTTTTGATGTTATATTGGCCTATGGATGAGGAAGTTGCTAGGAAGATATTAAGAGGATTGTTTAAGGTAATCTAGAATAAGTTTTTGAAGGAACTGCTGGGACTCCTTCCAGAGCTACCCTTCTCATTGCTAACACTAGAAGTTGACCTCCCTTCTATTAAGGCTAGAATCTATAAAGTGCTAATACTTTATGGGAAAAGATTGATGGGCTTGGATGTTTCACTGAGCAACATGCTCAGGGTGGGTAGTCCTACTGTTGGTCAGCATTGTCTCAATCTTAGTTTGAGGATGTCCAGACTACTGTAATCCATAGGGATAAACATTTTATCAGAGCCAGAATCTTAGAGGTTGATTATTATGAAAATGTGCTTGCTAGCCAACAGCAAGTGTTTTTCCATGGTGTAGTCTTCTCTCAAACAGTACTTAAAACATTTTTTCCAAGACCTAACCTTTGTGCTCTCAGAAAAGCATTGACAGCCCTCTGTTTTGAAACAATACCATCAGCTGATCTAGAGGGATTCCTTATACACAGTGACTATATAGTTGTGGCTTTGGAAAGATGGGAGACCTAGTTCACTATTTATTATATTGCCCATTATATAATGACCCCAGGATGTATTTCTTGGGAGACCTCTTGAGAGCAAGGGCAGATTGGATGTTGCCTGATATTATTTGTGACCTATAGGCTGATCGTTCTAAATCCATTACACTGAATGTTGCCACCTTTGCAGTAGCAACCCAGAAGATCAGTTGCAACTTTCTGAAGACTTCCTCTGCTTTTATCAATATCTAAATAAAAATGAGCCCTCAATAATATGTAGGAATCATACAACTGTAGCAAAAACAAGGAAATACACACGGTGCATTGCTGTCCATAATTCTGGCCAATAATTTGAGAATTTGGATTTTTCAATGCAAAACATATGCTGGCTGTGATCTAGGAAATTGCCTTTTTTGTCTCTGTGTTTTGCTTCTTAAGTTACAACCTATACACACCTACACTATACTCATGTCACACACACTCCAAATCCCACTTAAATTCTTGCTTTCAAGAGTTACTGAGGAAGGTCAGTAATGGAGGTTAAATTTCCAATTCCACTCTGTCCTGAAGCTCATTTGGTAACGTTTTTCCAGATTGTGTCACTTTGTTTAGCTTATTTTGCAAAACTGTTGTCAGAATAAAAGGGATAGACCACAGATATGCTGCTGTGAATTCCTTGCAGGAAAGGCATAGTACAAATGGGATAATGTTTGAACACCAGTTTAGGTGTTTCTGCATGTGGAGAACAACTGTTTTACCTTAACTCTTATCATTCTTGTGGAACCTGGAGTTTGGGTTGAGAGGAAGTCAAGGAGAGGAGAATAAAGAAAATACCGGGGGGGGGCACAAGCATCTGCTGTTGCTATAAGTATAGGGGTGGGGAGCTGAGCTAATTGATCCACTGGGAACCATCCAAGTCTGTGATTCTAAAACAACCCTTGGAGGTAAAATTGGAGTAAAATGCTCAATTATGAAGTTGGCTTTCCTTTGTACAGTAGGTATATGTGATAAGACAAATTGCAGTTTTGAGAGAAATGCAGATGTGGTTTCTGAGTAGTATGCCTGCAGATCTGTGCAGTTTTGGATGTTTCTGGATGTTAACCTTGTGATCAGGAGGAAAAGTCCACAGCCATTATTTAAAATGATATTACTCTTGTTTTCAAATAAGACAGATCACTTTTCCTTTGAAATCAGATCTTTCATCCCTTTCTTCTGAGCAAAATGTTAAAATCCCAAAGCACTACACACAGTTTTACAAAATTATTACTCAGCATTCACGTTCCAGGAAACTAGACATTGTTCCTCCAGATCTTACATGGAGATTCAGTCCAAATGGATGGACTAAAAAGTTCAGGGCTTTTAGTTTATCCAGCTTTCCACAATTTACTGCTGTTTGCTGTTTATAATCTAGTGCCATCAGTGTACATGATGCTCTACAGAGTTAAAGAGGATTAGTTTCTCTCCCCAGGAGTGTAATCTGTAGTTTGATGGGGAAACCACAGAGGGAGGCTGGAGTAAACAAGGGAAGTAGGTGATTATTTCAGTGGCCAGCTTAGTTACAGTGGGTAGGGTGGGGAGCTGGTGGCTTTGGGGATATGGTTGCACTCTGAGTCCCATCAGCCTGTCAGCAGAGCCAGTAATCAGGAATGAAGCAAAGCGAGAGTGCCATGGGTTCTGCATACCTGCAGTATGGAGTGTGTTTATTTCTCAGACTGAGTGGAATGGTGGCAGTTATCTTGCTCCATCATCATGGCTAAATGAATAAAGATTGATAGATTATCTGAGAAGTTTATTTCCTGAGCTGCATAGTTCAAATGTATCAAATGAATTGTCCCATTGCTTTCAGGAAGAAACTCTGAGGAAGAGAAAACTCCCAGTTGTTAGCTCAGTAGTCAAAGTGAAACGGTTCAGTAACGATGGGGAGGAGGAGGAGGAAGAGGAAGACTATGGATTACGACTTGGAGGCATCTCCAGCAGCGTCTCTGTGCCTGCGAAACCTGAAAGAAGGTACCAAAAATATTTTTTTAAAATTCCTTATTTTGAATTCCCAGTGTGACTTTTGTAAAACATAAAGGATAGGGGGTGGTATAAATGGATATTCTGAATCCCTGAAATGTAATCATCCTGTTGCTAACTGATGCTGTGGTGGTGAATTAGAATGACTGCTGCAGTTTACGTGTGTTCTGTCTTTGTATGCTAGGTCAGGAGCATCAGAATATAATTTATAGCAATAAGAGAATTAATTAAAAAGTTGTTTGGGTTGCCACAAAATTACTTGATTATTCAGTGCATGACTTTTAGAGCAAGTTATTACTTGCTTTGCTCTTATGGAGCAGAAGTTAATCTCAAGAAGCAACATCAAAGAAACAGGAACTAGTGGCAACTGCTCATTATTACTGCTGGTTGATCAAATGAGAAGGGAAACTCCCATGCTTAGCAGAAACTGGTGGGAGGTGCTGGTGGAAGTGTTAAGGATAATGCCTAGGTGAACATTATATAATTTAGCAATTGCTGTTTGGCTAGTCCCTTACTAATAAAACCAAGAAGGTCAGAAAAGCAGCAGCATGGAATATAAAGCAATATTTATTTATTTATTTGTTTGTTTGTTGTAATGAAGAATAAAGAAGAAAACAGTACATACATCAACATAAATCCTAACCAAATTTCTATAAGTTGAATAGCTAAACAATTCCAGACCACTTATCCAAAATCTGCCTGACCCATATTACTGAAGGAAAGAGATTAAAATTTCTTAAAAACAGTTTTACATAGTTTGGCTGATCTTTGTTAAGCATCGTTAACAAAAGGAGACATGTAAATAGTCCATAAATTTCTAACAGTTTGGCATGAAATATACACAGATGTTGCTTAACAAACCAAAAATGTTTTGGCACACTTTGTCTTCATTAGTAGTTGATAGATAAACATTAATCACTTCTTCAAAGGTGGCAGAATATGAAGAAGTGGGTTTATATCCACAAAAACTCATGCTAAAATAAAAACCAGTTGGCCTTATAGATGCTGCCACTTTTTTTTGTCACCCTCCCTTCCTTCTTTTTATGCTGCAAGAGACTAACATAGCTACTTCTTTGAAAATTGATGAAGACGGGGTGTCAAAATACATTTGGCTTATACAAAACATTTGTATCTATCATATTCATGCCAAGATGTTAGACTTAGGAAATGTTTGTATGTTCTGTTTTTTCACACTGATTTGCACCTTTATCTACAGCATTAGTTGTAAGATGAAACATGTGTGTCTTTGGTAATATGAATTGGGTACACTTTTGATACATGGTTTGGAATAGTATGTATATATGTTCAGCTGATCCATTTTATTGAAATTTGGTTAGCATATATACTGATTTATGTACTTCCTTTCTTCCTTTTTTTGTTTTGTTGGTTGTTAAATTTGGAGTCAGACTTTAGTCTTATTTTATAATCCTTCCTGATACTAGCAGATCCTTAGCTGGGTAGCTGTAGTTAACTCAATGAAGAAGCCAGGAAATCATGGTTAATCATAGCTGTCCATTACGTTCAAACTAGGGACTGTGGTTTATAGTTTCCAAACAAGCTAACATTCAGAGGCTAACCTTGAGCCGTGGCTTCATATATTGGTTTATGTAGAAGCCATTATTTGTAATTTGTGGTTAGAACGTAATCGTTAATTATGATTCCGTCCAGTTTCCTGGCTTCTATACTCACTCACTGGTTCATGAAAAGAAAGAAGTGAGGCAGGAGAAAGGTACAATCTACAGGTCCGCAAAACTCATGCAAATATCCTTGCTTTAGTTTTACTGTTTTTGTTTAGAAACTTTTTTTGAACATGCAGGCCAGTAATATTAATCTCTATGTTTTATTTATGCTTGCTGGGTTCTTATTAATGTCACTGTGAACTGGCTTTGTTTCTTTTCTTTGTTTTTCTTGGGAGTTCTGGGCGAACTGAGATTTAGCTAAAGGTTTAAAAACTAAATTTAAAAAATCAAGATTTGATTTTGGAATGCACAAAAGACAAGTTTGTCAGAGAGTTCTTTAGAATATCAGGAATATGTCAGTATTGCTCTATGCCATTAGAACATTTTTTGAAGTTGCTGGGTATGTGAGTATATATGTGTTGGACCAGTATTGTAAGGCTGTCCTTCATATGTACAGGAACTTCTCTGGGGAGTAGAGAAAGCAATTGATAAGTGGTCCCTAGAGTACAGAATGGAGCAAGGATGGTGGCAGCTGATGAGAAAAAATTCTTAATTGCTCACTTTCATGGTTTCCAGTCAGACTTTTGAAAATGAAGCATCACAATATCTCATACATATACATGAATAGAGAAATATCTATAATATCAGTATTAATTTTCTTGCTTTTATTTTTTGTGTTTAAATTCCTTCAGGCCTTCACTGCCACCCTCCAAGCAGGCCAATAAGAACTTAATATTGAAAGCTATCTCTGAAGCACAGGAATCAGTTACAAAGACAACTAATTATGCTACAGGTAAATTAGTATAGTTTGGCAGAGATGTATGGTCCTTAAAATCAGTTCAGTGAGCATGCCCTAATTAATCATTATGGTTGGAGGCAAAAGATGAAAACTAAATCATACCTTCTGAACAAGTTCAGTGGTAGCACCTTTGGCTTTAATCACAATTCTGGTTTTCTATCCGTCTACAAGTAATAATTAACTTAGCAATGTTAGGATGTTTGTGTTATCAGTTAGTGATGTGTGAATGCTCAATGTATGTATTTTGCATGTATTAAAGCTTTAACATAGAATGATACTTTCATCATTGAAATAATAAATATGTCATTTTTTTATTGTGCCACAAAAGTTAGTTGTATTTGCTGTATGGCTACCCTCTGGAAAATCATTTTTTAGTCTGACACTTTTAAGAAACCACTCCTGTGTTTTTTGTTTGTATTGAAATACAATAAGCATAAGATTGTTGCTCAGTTGCCAACAAACTATATAGCAAGAAAAACAGAAGCGCATATGTTATATGAAATATCCCTCTTTGGGCATACCCATAGCCACAGACATAATCTTTTATATACTATTTCACTGTGTTGCATGAATTGGAACTGATTTACTGGTATTTTCTCTCCCCTAGGATTCTTGAAAACTAGTTCTGAGAGAGGGCTAGGAATCTGACATAAAATCTTCAATATCTCAGCAAAATACAATTCCCCAGATTCTTTGAGGGCAGCTATGACTGTTAACCTAGCAGAACACTGATTTAGATTTAGTGCAGATCCATACTTAAGTGTTTCAGACATTTTAATGAGTTCCTCTTCTAGTCAACAGTTTTCAGAGCTGCTTGTAGTTCTTTATATTGTTATATTATCTATCTATGATGTTATTTGAAGTGTTTTATGTCCCATCAATTAGTCGTAAAGGCTAAAGACAAGAAGGCTTCCAGAGCATCTCATAAGATAAGCCATAACATAAGCACCTTGGGTCCACATTAGGAGAAAGGCGGGATTGAAATAAAATAAAATAATTGTTGTAATGTATGTTAACACTTACATTATTTATTTACTTATTTTTAAAGAAAGGAATTCCTTTATTCCTGGGAATAAAGAGATGCATTAGCAACTCTCATTTCAATTCTCTGTCAGTATTCTTCATATTAAGAGTGAGTTTGATTTTTAAATTATAGGATACGTTTTTAAAGAATTTTAAGAAGGTAGCAAACTATAGGGTAGTTTGTAAAAAGTAGGAACTTCCATGTGTGGGCAGAGCCCATCCCATTTATGGAACCTAGACTTTTATTTTTGGAAGAAGATGACAGGCTGAAGGCACAAAATGCATGCAGTTTTCATTTCTCTCCATTGGAATTAGAATGATATTGCAAATCAGAGATGATTTTCCTATTGTAGCTGTTCATTCTTGAGCATATTCTTCTCAGTAGTCAGTCCCAGTGACCTCTTAGCTAGCAGGATGCCTAAGATTGCACAGATGTTACATCTCTTACCTTTGAATGAATTTTGATGCATCAGTTCAAATTCAGGCTTTCTTTGATTAGATTTTTGGAGACTTGAGTTACATTATATATAAAATAACAGTAGTCTGTTGTTCCTTGCATAACACACTTAATGGGTTGTTTTGCCTGACAAAAAAAGTCCCACCAAAGCAGACAGTTCCTGTGGCTCCCAGAACCCGGACCTCCCATGAAGAAGCCCTCCTGGAAACAATTCATGGCCAGAGCCGTGGATCCAGATTGACTACCCAGATGTTGGAAGAAGAGCCAAGGGGACATGTATTGGGAAGAATTCCAGGTAATGCTGAACATGAAGTTTTCAAGAAGTGCATAATCCTGTTCTGCTCCCTGAAAGTTTGTGCCTGATTGATTAGGTTTCTGTTTGGTAGGTATGTGGAATTCTGTAGCGAGGCTTTGTCTGATATAATCTATTAAGAAGTCTTCTCAGCCCAGTCAATATCTGGTTCTTGTATATTCCTCCTCTTTTTTCCATAAGGAGAAAATAACGTCTGATCTATATTTATTGATTTGAATACAGTATCTCACATTGCACACACTTGAGTGTGCAGTGTGCACAGTGTGATGTGGCAGATGAAAGAGCCAATGAGATTCTCGGCTACATCAGTAAGAGCCTAGTGTCTGGATCAAGGCAATTGATAGTACCACTCTATTCTACTTTGGTCAAATCTCACCTGGAATACTGTGTCCAGTTCTAGGCATCACAGTTCAAGAAGGATATTGACAAGCTAGAATGTGTCCAGAGGAGGCCAACCAAAATGGTAAAAAGCCTGGAAATCATGCCATATGAGGAGTAGCTTAGGGAGCTGGGTATGTTTAGCCTGGGGAAGAGAAAGAGGTGACACAATAGTTGTGTTTAAATATTTAAAGGGATGTTATATGGAGGATGGAGCAAGTTTGTTTTCTGCTGCTCCAGAGAGTAGGATACAGAGCAGTGGCTTCAGACTACAGGAAAGAAATTCCACCTAAACATTAGGAAGAACTTGCTGACTGTAAGAACAGTCTGAAGTAGAATATGCTGCCTCAGAGTGTGGTGGAGTCTCCTTCTTTAGAATTGTTTAAACAGAGATTGGATGGCCATCTGTCAGGAATGCTTTCCTGCATGGCAGGGTTTGGACTGAATGGCCATTGTGGTTTCTTCCAGTGCTGTGGTTCTGTGATGCATTCACTGAAGGAATTGGGGATTTGCAGTCATGAAATCATGAGGTTATACTCTTAGTGAAAGAAGAGTCACCACATTGATTTCAGTGTGGGTGTGAGGGCAGTCTGGCAGCAACATCTTTTGCCCCGGTCGATTGCAGGGCTGATTTGGTGGTTCTTGCTCGGAAACAGGTGTTGCCCGTCCCCCCCCCCAATGTGTATCTCTTCCCAAGCTGTGTGCTTGTTGGAATGGGATGGCTGTTTCAGGTAGAAGGGGTGTATTATTATACAGCAATCCAGGAAGAACACTCCTGGATCTCCTGTCTAGTCCAGCATATCTTTGGCAGCCAGCCGGGCAGTTCCAAGAAGCCCACCAATAGGACTTAGAGACACGCCTACACTGACGTACTGCCTCTGAAGTTGAAGGTAGTAGTTGCTTGACTTGAAGGCTGCTGAGTAGATATATCTTGCGTGGATATTTCTCATCCTGTTTTTGAAGCTCTCTAAACTAATCTTGGCACTGTACTGGGTGGGCAACTGAAAGGAGTACAAGCACCAATGTTCTCATACCACCTCCTCCTCCTCCTCCTCCTCCTCCTCTCTGTTGGCCAGTGAATGGCCAAAAATGAAACAGAATGTAGTATCTGGTTTCAGCCAGTGTCTTTGGAGGATTGGGGATGTTTTGATCACATCAATTTGGTTGTTTCCCCCTCTACGTGGGAACTAGAGCCTCAGAGAATTTAGGAGGGGGGCTGCAGTTTTCCTGACTCACAGAGTCAGATAGAAACAGCTATCAGGAAAATGACACGCCAGACCAAAATTCACGTCCAGTTTCCTACTAGACAGAATCTTGAGCCATAAAAAAAGAGTTAGAAATCTACCTGGCACTGCACTCCTCCCAGGAATATGTTGAAACAGATTGACAGAGCTACCTTGCCAAAAAACAAAACCCCTTGTTAAGGAAGGAGCTGAAGGAAGACACTGCAAAGCTTCTCCCCCTAACTCAAACTGAACTTTATTATTCATATTTATTTTAGGAACCCAGCAAAGGCAGCTCTTTTCCCGTCTCCAGATTGAACCTGGCTTTGAAGAGACCTTAGAGAAGGCCCAAGGTTAGCTTTCTAAAAAAGTCTTTGTACATGTTTTAATTAAGTTGAAATTCCTTCTTTATTTTGCTAATGAGAAGCCTAGAAATGATTTGTGCAAGAACATGTATTGCTATCCGGTTAGGCATTTGCCCTGAACAGGTTCCATTTAAATGAATGGACTCAAGAGGATAGACTCTTGCAGTACCATCAGTCATTAGAGAAACTAGCACAGGAGACATTCTTCTTAGGATATATCAGAGATTATAGTTCCGATGGCATTGGAGGAGCCACCTTGGCTTAAGCCATGGGCTTTAGTTAACTTTCTAGACAAATAGGTAGAGTCAAAGCCAGCTTTTACTGTGGTCATGCAGAGGTGTTCTGAGATTCCTCACCCAGAGTCCTGTTCTTCTTGCTTCTTGTTCCAAACCAATGTCACTCTTGCCAGCTGAGGGCTTTTCTACTATGGAAGTGCCAAAAGAGAGAGAGCTATGTTTTCTCCCCAGTGTTGTCACTGCTATTTGTTTAGCAGGTTACTGGACTTTCCTGAGGGCAGAAAAGAGCGTATGACAGTCCTCATGCAATGCAAGCCTTTAACCAGCAGCTACTTTTACAACTCTTATCCTTGCTTCTGAAGAAAGTTTGCCACTTAGCTGCTGACTTGGACTGATTCTGTGGATGCTTTTTATCCTCATTATATACAGCCTCATCCTTGTTACCATGCGGTGATGTCAAAGTGATTTTAACACTCCTGCTGTTTTCTCTGATTTAGATTATTATGACTTGGAATCCGTGGTCCACACAGATACCAGATCATTTATCCTGAAAAAACCCAAGCTGTCTGAGGAGGTCATGATGTCCCAGAACCTAGAGGTGGGAAATAGGGCCACAGATGCCTTGCAGACCCTTTCAGGACGGCTTATACAGACACGGTAAAATGTTATTCCCTGAACTGCAACAAAGGGCCGGGCAAGTAGGGGTTAACTAACTTAGTTGTCCCTGGAAAGACAGCAAGGAGTCCTGTGCACTTTAAACAACAACAAATAACAAATTTATTACGGCACAAGCTTACAGTTTATCAGATGCATGGAATGTTTTCCAGAATTTCAGATATGCAGAAAGTGTACAACTGGTTTTTATTTTGTTTTGTTTTGGTAAGGGGAGGGAACAGGAACTGGCAAGGCCAGAGAAATAAAACACAGAAGATATTGACAATAGCAATTACATTATCAGTGCTGATCGTTTATTGAACTGTTACTGAAAACACAAATATTGTGGTACTAGGTAAGACAACATGTCTAGTGCCGTAAGAAACTTTAATCGGATTCAAAACTCTGAAGACTGGAACTTCTCGATGAGCTACAACCTAGCTGTCTTGCTTACATTTCCCTTTGAAATGTCTTTGCTCCACTGTGGGTACAAGATCAGTGGCAAAGTGACCTGGGCCGCTGAAGTATTTCTCCACTTTTTTGAGTGCTGCCATTTGTTATGTCACATTTGTGTCTGTTTATTATTTTGCATAGAGAATGGCCTGCTTCCCCTATGTAGACTGAGTGTAGAAGGTTGTTCACTTGAATAAAGTGGTTCATTCATTTGCTCATCCTCCAGTATGATAAGAAACATCTTCTATTAGCAATGGCATTCTGTATTCTGTGCTTTATCATAATGAAATTGAAGACTCCTTTGAGCTCAAAATAGCCACCCACAGAAGATGCTTTGGTCAGGTGGCTGGCCCCTCTTGCTGTCCCTGCTGGAAACAAATACATGGTTTCAGTCATTCCTAGTGCAGGAATAGAAATGAATTTTCTTCCCTCAGACGAGTTTGGCTAGATGATGTTCTGCCAAACCTCATTCTTCCATTGAGGAGGCCTTCACAGAACAGTAACTCATGGAGGGGAAGGGACATCTTTATACATTCTATAAACAACTCATTTGGAAATATCACTCCCACTTTAACTTAGTTCAATGTCACATCCACTTGAACTCAGGAAAATGTTACATCTTAGCTATTAGAAATCTGAAAGGAAGGGATTCAGGCTTCTGAATTGCTTTATAAATCTTCAAGACAAATGTCAGTTTTTTGTTAATGACAGCATTCTACTGACCGTGTAGTACTGTTGACCTAAGTTTCCACTCCTTTGTGCTGCTCGCTGATTCAGTGGCATTGATAATTCTTTTCTGCTCCTTTATCATGCAGAGAGCAGCTTGGCCAACCAGAGAAGCCTGCCAGTCCCAAGTTCATAGTCACCTTGGATGGAGTCCCCAGCCCTCCGGGGTACTTATCGGACCAAGAGGAAGAGGAACCAAGTCTCATGGAAGGAGTCAGGCCTCTTCCTTCAAAATCAACAGCCAGCAAAGGTTTAAGGAGTCTTCGCGCACAACAGATGCACATTATATCCCGACAGCTGGAGACCACTGATGGTAACAATTTCATCCTCCTCCTGTTAGCTTGGTTGCAAAGTGCCTTTATCTGCATTACTTTCTTTGAGCCACTCACACTGATCATGAGCCAGGAAGACAGTGACTGAACCACAAGCCAAAGTCCCTCAAGGAGTTCCTTGTAGCAGATCCCTATGAAGAAGGAATAATACAGCTTTGAGTCATTAATGCGATTGGCAAGAAAGCAGAGCTCTTGATGGATGTATCTTAGCTCTAAGGCAGTATATTTATTTTGATCAGTGGTGTTCAGATTGGGTTCTCTCCCCCTCTGCCCCTGTTTCTTAGAAACCCCTCAGAGGTTGAAGGAGCAGTAGTAACATGTGAGATAGAGGTAACAGTCATACTACCTGTACCTTATGTGTAGGTCCCAGCAGGGAGTTTTTGCAGCCCCTGGACCTCTTGTGGAGCACCTGAGGCTGGAGAAATGGGTCTCAGAGCACTAGATCCTGACTGCTCCTGCATAGGAAACTTTCTTCAGTTCAAAGGCCAAACTCAATTTCAGATGGGTTCTTCAGGGCCATATGCCAGGGGTGGATGGAGCCACAGGTAAAAGAATGGACCTAAAAATGACAATATATTTTACTTTAAAGCTTTTAATGACCCTTAACTACCAGCAGCTAAGTAGTGGAAGTGGTACTTAACTAAAAAAGTGGCAAATGGTTATTAAAGGGGGGGCAAGGAAAGAGCACCATTTTGAATTGCTGCTTCAAAATGCCTTTGATAGCTTCAGAGGAAGGTTTTTTTTAATGCTGTTTGGGAAGTGAAATAAAAGAACTGTAAGGGAATATGTGCCTAAAACCCCCGTGGCCTTATCTAGAGCCAAACATAATCTTGTGAGTTATTGCAGCTCTTCTCCTGTAATATTTCCATTGTTTCTTTGAGAGCAGGGGAAGTGGCTTTATATTGAATTTAGCTTGAGTTCCTAACCATGCCTTCTGGTTTCTCTCTGCAGTAGAGATGGAGGAGTCAGGTGTCTTACACAAAGCAGAGAAAGTACCAGAGCGCTGCAAGTACTGGCCTGCCTGCAAAAATGGAGATGAGTGTGCCTTCCATCATCCCACACTGCCATGCAAGTGAGTGGGACTAAGCTGCTTGAAACACCTGGATTTAATTTGTCCTCCTGGTTTTCAGATGGAGCATTGGATAGTAATTAAGATTGGGTGCAAGAGGAAGTAGCCCCCGTCCGCTTCATCAAAGATGAGAGAAAGACTCTGTTGTAGATATAAGTAGCCTGTGTACCACATCTAGCTCTTGGGTTCTCCTCCTCCTGCCTGTGTGGCCAGGACCTCCATTTATTTCACTCTGCTGCTCAGCTCAACAGTAGGAGAAAGGCTAATATCTGGGTATCATTGTACATTGAGGAGGATAAGGAAGAGGCTTTAAGTCTACCCTCACTCATCATCCAGTCCCTGTGCTGCTTAGGAAATAACAGCTGGGGAGTAGCAGTGCTGGTGAGGATCACTGTGATACAGGAAAGGCCTCAAGACCCATTTTGACCCCTTTTATGCACATTTTGGAGCTTAGGGGGTTTCAGTAGGGGAAAAGACACCACTAGATTGGCAAGGCAGAACATTGGTTTTTGACATAACCACTGCCTTTCATGTATACCTCTTGCCACATTGAACTGACGGAAAGCATTTGAACTGAAACCAATATTTTAACAAAATTGGAACTGGGATCTTATCTTCCTTCAGAATTCTCTCATGATAATCCAAATGTCGAATTGTATTCAGCATCAGGATAGTTTAGGCATTATTTTGAAAGTGTGTACATTCTAACAAGAAATCGTGTTGTCTGAATTTTAGAGTCTTTCCAAACTGCAAGTTCGCTGACAAGTGCTTGTTCATCCATCCAAACTGTAAATATGATGCCAAGTGCACCAAGCCAGACTGCCCTTATACTCATGCCAGTAGACGGACCCCACTGCCACCTTCTAAACCAGGTGATGATTTCTTATTGTTCCAGGTTTGATGGAGGCTTGGTAGAAAGTATGCACTAGTGATAGCAGAATATTATTTGATGAAACCTGCAAGAAGACCATTTTGGCTGCTGCTTACAGTGACAATAGGGAATGGCTGGATTCAGAGGCACTTTACCACAATGTGCTGGTTGTTTTGGGGTTTTCTTGAAGCCATCTGGCCACTGCAGGAAGTAGGGCTCTAGACTAGGTAGGCCTTTAGTTTGATGTGATAGCAATATTGGTATGCTCCTCCTGCCCACACTCAGCCGAGCTTTATTATCATTAAGATAGTCACTGGTAAAGATCTTAACATGCAGAAATAAGCCAGGTGGTGCTACAATTGTTCAAAATTAGACAACTCAGGCATTCTGTCAAATTGGCCGTTACTTAACAACAGATGTAGAATAACCCCGTTGTGTAAGCTACAGCGCAAAAAATATAAACTATTCTTCAACAGCTCCTAACTTTCTACTTTCCCCAGACAGGAGAAAATAAATGTAGCTGCCCAGCAACTCAACAGACTTATGCACATATGCAGAGGACAGTCATGTTGCTACTACTACTTTATAAATTTTTTGTGCTTTGTAATGCTTGAATTGCAACAATACAGGATGCTAATTGATAGGGTTGCTCAGTGTGCGTGATTTAAAAGTGCCTGGCTATCTTCAAATGAGACTATGGGAAGAGGAAAAGGCAAACCATACCTCTAGACATGAATCATTTTTTTGCTGATCAGGGACTAATGATAGTTTTGGGTGGGGGAATGTATAATGAAAAAATTCTTTCTTCCATTGTTTACTGGTGTCATAAACTCCCACTGGTGTCATAAACCACCAAGGAGCAGTGCTGCTGCTTCAGCCTAATGCTATACCTAGCCACTTCCATGTCCTCTTTAGAAGTTCTGTGAGACCAAAGGTGCAGATCAACTGATCCATCCAGAATTTTCCTTTTGACTTTGCCCCTTCCTTCTAGTTTTTAATCTCTGTCTCCACCATGACCAAAGTTTTTCAATTCACTCTCATTTCTTAGTTCAGTTTTCCCTCTAGTGTAACTTCAGACTCCTTGTCAAGTATTGTTATTCTAAACTTCACCTGTTTCTTTTACTTCAACCTAGACCTTTAGCTATTTCTTTTACTTCAACCCAAAATTTCCTCTTTATTGTGAATTCTTTCCCTTACCTTGGAATTTAACCAAAGTTGCAGAAACAGTTGAAATTAGCTTTTCTTTCCAGAGCAAAGCAGACTTTGCTTTTCAGTGACTGTTTTTACGTAATTATATGTTTATAGTCAGCCTTTCTTACATTGTGAAAGTAGCAGCACTGTGCTTAGAGTTTACTAACTATCTCCCCTGAGATACTGACCTGTTCCAGACCTTCATAGGCTCAGCAATAGTACTGCTTCACTTGTTGTCAAATACTGTTTTCATAGTCAGATGTCCAGAAATGCATTAGACAGGAAATGGATCTACATAGATGCTTGTTTGCAGTAGATATGATTCTTTAATTAAACGTTCACCTTTCTGCTGGGTGTTGATGATTCATTTTCCTCCTCTTATTAATTGGTTTCACAGCACCATCACCAGTACCTCCAGCATCTTCTACCAGCCAGCTTTGCCGATTTTTCCCTGCTTGCAAGAAAATGGAATGTCCTTTCTACCACCCCAAAGTAAATACTGTATTTTTATTTCTTCTGTGAGGGTTTCATGAACATTGAGTAGAGTTCTAAATGCTTGATGCAGGGAGCTGGAAATGTCATTGTTGTCCCAAGAAACTGAAATTATTGTGCTTGTGTCCCCTAAATAATGGCCAGGATTGTGTTGGTGACATATGCAGATATAACTGGGAGTTATGCCCATGAATGTAATTACAGAAGGAGGTATATAGCACCTCTTTTTGCAGGGCTCCTGCCCCAACATACAGTAACAACTGGGGTTATGTAAGGTGAAGCTTCAACTCCCTGGTAATTAATTGGCTGCAGAACAGTGAACGGCTCTGGAGCACCAAGAGAGGAAGGAGCGATTTTGCCCAGTGATCAAGAGAAGCTAGCATAAATCCTTGTCTACCCATATGGCCAGTCAGTGGCAGGGGAGAACCAGTAGTCCCTTGATTGTTGTTGTACACTGGGGGAAGCAGTCAGGCAGAGGGAGCAATCATTGCTACATCTTCTAAATACACTGAAAGATACTTATGTTCTCCCAGTGTGGTGTATGATCTCAACCAAATTTCTGGTTTCTGAAAGTAGGTAACACTTTAAACTTTAGCAATAAATGCTGTATGCCACATCCTAGAAGGTGGGAAAGAGAACTAGATATTGATAGCAAGAGAGAGCTAAATGGATGATGGTAGAAGAGAAGGCAGAGGGAAGGATATTACACTCAAGATAGGAAATACACCCTTGTGGTGTATCTGAGACAGGTGGACTGTCTGGAGATGCAACAGTGTCAGACAAGATAGAAAAGTGTGGGAAAAGGGAGAGATCTTGATGATCTTGGAAGTTTCTTAAGGCAGCTAGGGAGGAAGAAAGAAAGGCATAAGAGAAGTTTGCCTGCTGCTAAGATAACAGAGTTTGATCACATAGCACCAAAGAGTCAGGAGGGATGTTAAGATCCATCTAGTGCCATGCAGGATTACACAACTGAAGCATTCCTGAAGAAGGGAGATTCACCCTCTGTTTAAAAACCTCCACTGAAGGAAAATCCACGTATGTGTACTTCCTGGCAGTCCTTCCTTCCTGGTAGTCTTTGCTGTTGCAAAACAGCTCTTATTGCCAGGAAGTTCCCTCTAATGGTTAGGACCAGTCTCTTTTCTTGTAATGTAAATACATTGGTTCATGACCTAGTCTCTGGAGCAGCAGAAAACATCCCTTCAGATATTTAAATATGGTTCTTCTTCGTGGTCTCTGTGCCTGACACACTAGGAGCTTTTGCACGTGCGAGGTAGCTTTCAGAAGATTCTAGAGCTTAATAGCTTTTCGGGAACCCGTTCCCCATGCTGTTACTGCGCATGCTCCTCCCGCCGAGCAACGATCACTCCTCAGTTCTTTCTCATCCGCCGTCGCATACAGAAGGTTCTGCTTAGTGGCTTGCTTTTCTTGGTGTTTTTTCTTGTCTTGACTTCGGATTTGGATTTTGACTTCGGTTTTTTGGATTACGGATTGGATTGGTATTTTGAAACCCCTCTCTTTTTCTCCTTCTCTTCGGACTTCTCTTTGGACTTTTTCCCTCACCTCGGTCTCTTCTTCTTCTCGCTTCAGACTCTCGGCCTATGTCGCGCCTTTCAAAAAGTGTGTCTCTTGTGGACGGAAAGTCGCTCTCTTGGACAAGCATCGCAAGTGCCTCTTCTGTTTGGGTGAAACCCACAACACCTAGGCTTGCCCTATTTGTAGAGAGTTCACTACCCAGACTCTCTGTAACCGCTCGTCGAGGTTGAAATCCCATTGCTGGGAACAGTCTTTGCTAGCAAAGGATCAGCCCGAGGCCCGCGCCAAGATGTCCGAGAAACCACGAGCGACTTCGCCATCGACGGCCTCAGCAGCTGCCACACCGTCCACCTCGTCGGTACCGGGCTCGGTACCGACAGTGAGGCCGTCCATCTCCTTGCTTCCGAGGATCCCGAAGTTGTTGGCAGCTGCCAAGACAACTAAGGAGACACCTGTGGGCTCGCGGGCCTCCTTGTCAGCCAGGCCTCCAACTGCGGCCCAGAAGAAACATCCTGCCACTCAGGATGTCTGTAAGGAGAAAGAGAAGAAGAGGAAGAAGAAGGAGAAGAGGCACTCCCCTCCTAAGGAGGTTCGCCTTCCCACACCTCCACCGACCCAGCTCCATGGGGATCCAGGAGAGCTGTCAGACCTCGAAGAGGTCCTCGAGGTGTCGGACGAGGAGCAGGCCGTGGAGGTCCTGCCTTCCTCGGAACCGCCCGTCATAACGGCTGCAGTGTCCCCACCGAGTCATAGCAGATCGGTGGACCACCGGGATGATGTGATGGCTCAACACCGGCCTTCACCCAGGCATGAGGCAGCTTCAGGCAGGAGTGAGTCCCGCTCCCTGGAGCGGAGAGTCAGGCCACCATCACCACGCCACTGGGAGGTCT